>PVJX010003560.1:0-106918 GCA_004027295.1 Dolichotis patagonum | reverse complement strand
TTTCTGTTATTCAGAGTCTTGGAATTTTATGTGTTTTTATTTTACTCTTTATTTCATGTTTCTTCAGATAATATTCCTGCCCAGGGGATTCCTTTAAGATGAAAACAAAGTAACCTTGTTTTTCACTTCTTAATATATGTCAAAAAATATGAACATTTGCTGGTTGAGGATCAAAGGTGTGTGTGTGTGTGTGTGTGTGGGACAATCTGAGATAAAACAGTTCTTGTATCCTTTCTGCAATGAACACACATGAGACCATCTTTGCTTTGAAACTTTGTTATTAAGTATATTCTCAGAGTTCATATAGGGTAATGCCTACCACTCTTACGTAATAAAAGGATTTTTCTTACTTGTTCATGTATTTTTAAAAATTGCTCATGTTTTTCTTAATTGTTTTTTCCTCAATCTATCTGGCAATGAACCTATAGTTTTGGGAATGATCATCACCGAGACAGGATGCCTAGTGGGCCAGTGCCGCTGAGGGGAGGTACAGGGCTAGTAGGGATGCACAGAGGGCCACCCCCAGCAGAGCCCAGCACAGGCAGTGCCACTCAGAGTCAGATGGGTGCTGTGCATAACGCTGGCCTTGGGGCCAGCCGAGTTTGCAGATTAGCAATCTCTGGCTTCCAATTGCTATTCTTGGTTTTGCTGATGCTTTTCTGCCAGATTTTAGTTAGTGTACAGTTAATCCAGGGGAATATCTGTGCATTTGAGTGGATTTAAAAAAAGTAAGAATAGAAGTGAGGACATGTGGTCTAATCTCAAGGTGGTTTCACACCCAGCTAGACACGATGCCACGCAAAACTGTTCTGAGTTTTGCTGAAAGATAAAAAAACACCAAAGCGGGGCGGGGGGGGGCACGTTCAAGTTATAAACTCTCTCTCTCTCTTTCTGGTACCAGGAATCAAATTCAGGAGCGTGCACTCGCCAGGCACTTTCTGAGCAGATGCTGTACCACTGAATTGTATCCCCAGCCCAGCGCTGCTGCTTGAGATGGTCTTCTTGTGTTTCTCACAGCCTTTGGTAGCTTCAGAGCTCTGCCTCACTCTCTGCTCCTCACCAGTCTACCTGGAAAGGTTTGAGTCTTCTCTCTGGCAGCACAGCAAAGCCCAGAGCTGCTCTGGTACTCACACTTTTTCTCTGAGCCGTAACCCAGTGGGAGGCTGAGAGCCAAGGGCGCTTTCTGTCCTCAGTGGAAGGAGGGCAACATAGGGAGAGGAGAAATGAAAATCGCCCGTAGCTTAATGTTCTTTCTTGTATCCCTAGCATGTTTATAATACTGAAATTTCCCCACACTTACGGGGGTCACCGGTCCAAGTCTCTTACTATTGCTAACACCATGCTGTGCTCCTGGAGCCCAGGCAGTGTAGAGCACTTTGCAGAGGCGAGCACAGCAATCCCGAGACCAGGCTATAGGCTGAAGCAGGGTGAGGAGCTAGTGACAAGATGATGCCCTCTGGGAGCTGGTCAGGGGAAGCCACATGGCCAGGGACAGGGCTTTGCCTGTGGGATGTGGGGTCACCTGCCCTGCCCTGCCCCATGAAGTGCATCAGTCAGGACCTGGCAGGCAGAGAAGTTGGTGGAGGAAGGTAGTATTCAGTGGCTGCCAGGAGTCATAGAGAAACAACAACCTTGTGAAAAAAATCAAGGAGAAAAAAAAGTCAAATTTGCTGGGGAAGAAGATAGGGGTGGGGTGGGAAAAGAAACTGAAGATAAAAGTAGGGGCACATGAGGGGGGCTATTCTGGATCAGTGTATGGACGTGATGGTGGGCCCCGCCCAGGGCAAGCTCCAGTCCCAAGCTGGTTCAGTCCTGACTCACTGACTTCGGGGTATCTCCATTGTTCCTGGAAACTGACCGCGGCACCCAGATAGCTCTCTGAGGTCAGCTTCTCTGAATTAGGGAAATTCAAACCAGTTCTGGAGGACTGTTGACTCACTGGGGCTATGGCGAGGGGCCGTGGGAGCTGGCCTGGGGCTTGGCTCTCAAGTGGGCTGCCCACAGGCCCTGTGGGATTGGGTGGGGAGAGAGCAGTGCAGATTCTTCTCACTTCCAAATGGCCTTTCATTCTGTGTAGACGCATACTTACTGAGTTCTCTCTCCTGACAAGAAACTGATAGAGGGACAAAGTTAGACCTATGGTGTCACAGAGGAGCAAATGTTGGTATGGTGAGTGTCTGGGTTACTGTTCTCACTGCCAGTACCTGACAAAATACCCAACACCTAAAGTTAACGGAGGAAAGGTTTATTGTAGTTCACAGTTTGTAGGGTTGCAGTGCTCCAAGGCAGGGTGACATGGCGGAGGGCCATTGCAGAGGCGGAACAGTTCATGGCAGGCAGAAGGCGGCAAGTAGTGAAGCAGCAAAGCAGCAAGCAACAACCAGTGACCATGGCAGCCCTGTTTCTTCCTCTTAGATCTAACTGAGGCTACTCACCCTGAGGGCAGGTAGCACACACAGGGTGGGGCAGCCTTGATCCTAGCACTGTGCCATGAATAAATACGGGCTTCACCTCCTCAATCTCAGCATCACACAGCTAGATCCAGCCACCTCTGAAAAACTGCACCCATGGCCACCTGAGGCCTATAGGGGGACACCTAGCCTCAAGCCACAGCACTCAGAAAAGCCACAACACCATACTGTTCTCTCCTCTGTAGCTCTGCCGTGTTTACCTTGTGACTCTTGTGCCTCTCTCTCCGCTCTGGCTTTAATTTTTAATGAAGGTTGTGCAGAAGGACTGAGAAGACCCTCAAGCTCTTCTCTAGAGGACGAATGTCCTGTAGAGTATTGGGCCCACTACAGGGATTCAGCCAAGGGATACTAAATAAAATACCAGTTTGTTAGGTGATAACTGGTGCCAGCTTATTGTGTGGGGAGTAAGTAATGCAAGGCGTGAGCTGCAAAAGCAAGAGGTTGGTGAATAGAGGATCAAAGCGTTAACATAGAGCATCTCCCTATAACAGTGGAGGAACTGCTCGTGATGAAGTCAAGGGGAAAGACTCATTTCTTCAGAGCTCAAAGAGATATGGCTTTAACAAAGAAATAGAGAAGATAAGCCTTGGGCTGGTAGCCTTTTCATGGAGTGTAGAACAGCACAGAGAATAGAGGTAGTCCCTGCTACCATCAAAATTCATGTCTGGCAGGAGTGAGTTGTGGGGTGGGTGCAGGTGAGGATGCGGAGGGTGGGATTCAGTGGTGGTTCTTACTATGCGCAGATTCAGTGGGGCCTGAGAATCTGCATTGTCAAACGCTTCTCTTGGTGCTTTACGTCAGTGGGACTCCTTCGACCCCTCGCACGGCTGACATCCACAGATGAGGGGAAAGTGTGGTTCCCCAAGGTGGTGCAGAAGGAAACTGGGTCTGGACGTAACTGAAGTTCTCATGCTTGCTTGCCCCTCGGTGGTCTTTGGAAGTTCAGGAGTGAGGGAGAATCCAGGTATGATGAGTCCTGCAGAGTGGCAGGGACCTGCTGTGAGGGAGGCCTCCTGGCTTTCCCAGTAGGGTTTGAGACATGGGAGGCACTTTGGCCAGAAAAAGAGATGAAAGTATAAACAAGTAGTCTTGGGGCTTGGAATGTCTCTTTCCCTTGAGTCATCTCTAGGGGATGTTGCTCTCAGAATTGGACAGTGCAAGAACAGGGAGGCACATGGTGGGGCAGAGGAAGAGGGCTGCTCTTCCTTGGTGTTTACTTCAGGATTTTAGTCAATTGCACCCAGCACCTTGCATGTCCATAAAAAGTCAACACGATTCCTTCTGCATGGAATTCTGAGTGTATTTTTGAGGTTCCATGACCTAACTTTTAAAAAAATGTGTTTAGGTACCTGTGGAAATACCTTCTCTGGCTGTGGGTCCATCTGTCCACCATGACAACCTGTGTAGATGTGGCTTTAGGGGAGGTTGGTGAAATTGATGAGTTCATCTTCTCTGGCTGAGTTTTCCTCACTCTGTTTCCTTCTTTCTGGCCTGTGGTAATTGCTATCTTCTTTTTCCTCCTCTCCTTCTTGTTTTCCTCCTTCTTCTCTTGCTCCTCCTCCTCCTTTTTCATCTTCTTCTTTTTGAGACAGGGTCTCTACATAATGCAGGCTGGCCTTGAACTCATGGTGACCCTCCTGCCTCAGTCTCCTGAGTGCTGGGATTACAGGCATGGATCAGCATGCACAGCCAACCTTTTTGTTCTTCCTGAGCAAGGATCTATCCTGTTTTCTTATTCCCCATACATGGAGGTGTCATGCAACCGGTTAATAACTGATTGGCTTGTGTATTCCGGATAGGCTAAGACAAACCTCCAGGGCCTAGCACAGTGCCTTGCTAATGACGTGCACTCAAACAGTGAGAATATAGTCAGTGAAAGTATGGCTTTAAATATGCCCCTGTGGCCTCCTGGAGGGCATCCACATTTGGGAGATCACAGCAAAGTGATCAGCTCTGTGAGAGATCAGAGGAGCATCTCTTGGGTGGGAAGGAAGTATGCGGAGTCCTGCAGTTTTCCCAGCCCTCAGGAAATCACAGCAGAAAGTGCTGGTGACACTTTCTGTTTCGGATGCCAGGAGGCATAGTTGTTGGACTGAGACTGATCAATTCTAGAAAACAAGGAAGGCCATTGAGCCCCGGCTTGGGCACCCTCCAAGATAGACACTGACGGAGTTTTGGCCAGCTCTCAGTGCTGGCAGCTGATGCTACTCCAATCCAGTCTTGTGGGATGTAAGGCAACCATTGAGGTCATAAGCTTCAGGGCCTGGGGGAGCAGCTCAAGCCTTTGACCCCAATCTCTGCAAGGGTCTGCTTTCACCCTAACCGCTTGGCTTCCTGGAAGCACCATGCTGGAAAGTGGCTTTGTTCCCCAATTTAACTCCCAAGCTAAGAAGCCCAAAGAAACACATCTGAGAACATCTGTTAATTATGTGGCAGACTAAAAGAAATACAAAGTATAAACGACCATTATCCCTACCTCATGAAAGACAAATTAAAACTATCACATTGTTTAACGCTTCAGCTGTTGCTCTTTTAGGCTGTGGACCCAGATCACTGGGTCTTCTAGCATGCAGTGAGGGCTGCCATTTGTACCTAGCTGTTTTCTGCATCTGATCTCAGACACCGTGAGAGAGCAAAGCCTTACAAATCAGTAAATGTGGACCTGCCTAAAAGTGGATATGGCTGGAGGAACAGAGAGGATGGCAAAAGAAGACACAGAACACATGAAAATACTGATTTAAAATATTGTCTAAATAGACAGGTTCTTGAGGTATTCTGGGACAGGGATTTTTAGCAGGTAGGGGAGCCAGGAATGCACACGTGCAGGTGAGCAGCAATCTGATGCTCAGGATTCATGGTGACCTGGTAACTGTTGAGTTGCCCTTTGCATGAGTGACCCTGGAGTTTGAAGGGCATTGGACACTGAGGATGATGGTGGCTTTGGCCTTTTAGAGTTTATAAAAAAGTAAGGAAAGGACAAAGGGAATACAATTATGTATGTATATTTAAAAATTCTAAAGTGAGTAGGAGGACCAAAAAATGAACCAAAAAATCAAGCAAAATTGCTTCTTAACAAGTTAGGGAGAATTTCCTAGTATCTCTGTTTCCTATTATCTCATCTTCATGTTCCGTTCTTGAAGAGGTACTGCTTGCCCCATCTGAATGTCTCCTGCTGACGCTAGCGCAGTTTGGCAGTTTGAGGCGGGCGTGGAGCAGTAAGGGGAAGTGGGTGGGACATGGGTGGGGGTGGGAGTAGGAGGGGCAGTGAGCCTCTGAGGGACAACAGAGAAGGTGTGAATTCCAGGGAGGAGGAAAAACAAACAGCTGCTTCCCTCAGAGTGCATGCTGGAGGGTTGTGGCTTAGGAAGCAATGATTTTTGGGGAGGGGGGGCTAAAATTAGTGTTTGCAAATATCCTTGGGTTACTTTTCCAGGGTGAGAAATATTTTCTACCATGTCTTAGGGCTGAACTGTTAGAATTCATGAACTGGTTTGAGTGCATTGCTGGATATTGGACCTAGTTCTTTGTTGTGATTTTAACCACACTCTGAATTTATATCCATAGATGCCTCATTGTTTAGGAGGTAGGATTCTGATCCCCAAATATGTTCAGGTCCTAATTTCCAGAAACTTCTATGGCAAATGGACTTTTTTTTTTTGGCAAATGGACTTTGTAGGTATGATTTTGTGATGGGGAGATCATCTTGGGTTACTCTGTGGGCTCTGTAAAATGACAAGTGTCCTTGTCAGGAAAGGAGAGAGGTAGGAGAGTAGAGTCAGAGAAACTGGCATTGAAACAGAAGGGGAGGCTGGAGTCATGTGAAGGTGTCAGAAGCCAAGAAATGTAGGCATCTGCTGCAGCTGGAAAAGGCCAGGTTAGTTCTCCTCTGGAGCCTGTAGGAATGAAGTCGTCTGGCGGATTGGCTGTAGCCTACTGAGACTCATTTTAGGCTTATGACCTTAAGAATGATAAGACAGGGCTGGGGCTCTAACTCTGGGAGAGCACCTGCCTAGCACCTGTGAGGCCCTGGGTTTACTCCCCAGTGCTTAGGGGTAGGGACAGAATATACAAGATAATAGATTTATGTTCATTGGCTACAGTGGCAATAGGAAATGAATGCAGTGGTTTTATATTTCCTAGTTGAAATATATGTGATATGATTTAAAAATCTGGTGAATGTTTAAATATAAATTTTATCACAATGAAAGACACATTAGCATTAATCTCTCAGGACACTCCTGTCTCTTTGAACACACTTATTCTTCTTGCCTCTTGCTAAAGCAGTTCTAGAAATTCTCTTTCATGAGTGTCTTTCATTGCACTGTCATGGCTGCCTCAGTGTCCTGAATTGATGCAAAATGTTTACCTTTCATTTGACTTTGGGGAAGAGCTAGAAGTCACACAGTGCCAGACCTGGTGAGTCAGGTGGATAAAGACGCATCATAATGATTTTATCAGACTGCCTTGCCATTGGATATTACCAGGTAGCAGCTTTCCCTATAGTTTTGATCACCTTGTAAAGACACTCATGAAAGAGGACTTCTAGAATTGCTCCAAAATTGACAAGAAGGATGGAATAAGTGTGTTCAAAAGGAAGGGGAAATTAATGGCAATGTGTTTGTTTAACTGTAATCAATTTTTATTTAACACTCAGTATATTTTGAACATCCATTGTGTGTTCTGAAGTCAAGGATATTTGGGAAGAGAGGACATCCTTTCTCTGGACTCAGTGCGTCCATGCGAAGGGCATTGGTTGGTATTAACATTCTTGACCTGGCTGCCACCAGGGGAATAGAGAGAATTATCAGACTGGTAAATTTGGCAGCAGTAACTAAGAGAGCATGGCTCAGCCTCTCCCACTTTCTCTTTGAGATTTATCTACAGAAGCTTGCTGACGCTTAGAGGTAACCACACTCCCTCCCCTCTTGCTCTCCATCTACAAGAGGTCTACGTTTTCCAGGGCTATTTGTGATGGTTTGGGAAGAACAGTCTTTCCCATGTACCCAGGGACACTCTGATTTTTTACCACTTTACTCTTCTTTCTTTTAGGCAGGGGAATTGAATCCCTTGAAATGCAATTGTTTGTATAGACATTCTTTCTGTTTTGCTGGAATGTTATTATTTATTATTTCATTTATTGACTATATCTTGTGTAGTTCCAGACAATTTATAGATATCTTGTATATATATTAGAATTAAGAATAAGAAACAGAAGGAAAATGCAGGCAGAGGTTAGTAGAGGAATCTGGAGCAAGGGTAAAATACATCGCACACGAGAGTCTATCCTGGGGCTTGCAGGGCTTGGAGGGGGAGAGGTCCAAAGATTTGGTTCTGAGCTTCTTAGTGAAGGTAAAGAGGGAAGTCTAACTGGTAAGTGATGCATAGAATCAAGGTTCTATGATTTATGGATTATGGTAGCAAACCCCCTACTGAATACTTAAGAAAAACAAAGCTACACTAGAAATCAAGAATGTGACAAGCACTTTTCCTAGGCCTTTGTAAAGAGAACACGTACATAACGTAGTAGACAGGGTTCTAAATGTCATTTTGAGTAAAAATAGCTACTTCATAAGATGTTTCTTGTAATATTCCTCAGGGTAAGTAAATGAATAGAACACACTTGTTTCATTTACACTGAAAAAGTGAATAATTATTCAGTAGGCATCTACTACAGGCTAGATTAAGGTTGGGCACTACCAAATGCCTGGGTGAGAAAGACAGGATTGTCTTTACTGTTAGGGAGCTTATAGTTTGAAGTGGGAGCCAGATTTATACAAACAACCCCTCTACCAGGAAAATATGATAAGGTGCGGAGAAAGTACAAAGGAAGAGTCTCATTTTAGGCATCAGGGACAGCCTTTCTGGGGGAAATCCTGCAGTCCTGATCAGCAAATAGAGTAGACGAGGCAAAGAGACTTTGTGTGTTTAGTGGGGTGACATCAGGTAGAGGTACCTAGGGCATTCTGGGGAGCGGGAAGGGAAATGCTTCAGGAGGCCCTGAGATGGGAGGAGGCAGAGGAAGAGAGTCAGTGTGGCTGGAGGGCCGTGAATGTGGGACAGTGAGCTGATGATAGCCCCGGGGAACTTGTACATTTTCCAGCTTGAAAATTTACGGTGGTACAAGATGACAGTAGCTTAGACCAAGTGGTAGTAGTGGAGACATGGAGGATGCATCTAACTGGGGAGCAGGGAGCACGCACAGGTGGGTGACCTGCTGCTGTGAGAGCGTTTGTCCTTCCTTCTGTACCTGACTTAATGGCAAGTAAATTTTAACTTTTTTCTGACTGGCTATACCATGTACATTAGTGTGTGTGCAAATTGGGTATGTTTCCTAGGAAACTCACCTGCATCTTCAACAAGGTTCTGCTTAGAGCAGAGGTCCTTAACCTTGGCTGCACCCTGGACCCCATTACCACAGAAATCTAAAGCTTTCGCCTTGTGTGGCTAAAGTTAAAAACCACCAACTTAGAGCATTAGACTGAAGATGAGGCATAAAGTGTGAGTTGAGAATTAAATCCAGGGCTTGCAGTGGAAAATAAGGCAGAAGAAGAAGATTTCCACTAATGTGGAGTTTGAATGGAGCTATTTGCAATTTTCTCTAACTGGCTCTACATGGGGAAAATTAAATCATAATTAATTGAGGAAACTAACATCCTTGCAAACACTTTAACTTTCAGCAGTTCTTGTCAAATTTATTTGAAACCTAGAACTTTATAAATAAAGATGAATTCTTAGGCATGGTGTGAGTCAAAGTGTAGGCTAATTGGACACGAAAGGTTTCACCTCTAAATCACTGCCAGAGACCAGCGGCTCTGTGCATATGGGGGCTGCTCAATGGTGGTTTTCTAACAGAATGTGCAGGCTGCATCCTGTTGCTGTGGGAAGAGTCCCAGAGCTACACACTGGTTAGCCCTCAGCTACGATGTAATTCGTGTACGGGCTGAGTTGGTGAGTTCCCATCATCCTGATAACTCCTCAGATGTGATTAGCTCTGTAAGGACAAGGACTTTAGTGGACATGTCTCATTATTTTCAGCATCAATTCTACGTCCCAAAAGTGCCCTGAGTTTCTCATTCATATGCAATGAGCTCTACTGGTTAAAAGGGTGAACTCTGATTAGCTTAATCCCATCATATATCCCATGTCCTGATCAGACTGATTGGTTGATTGGGAGTTGGTATATAACCCAGGCCATACCAATAAAGACCAAAGAGACTCCTTTCCAGATCCTTTATGTGGCCTGTGTGGGAATAGGCCTTTTTCTGACTGGAAGTGAATGAGGGAGGTAACTCTAGGAGCTTTGGGCAGCCATCTTGGAACTGTGAGAAGAAATCCTTTTAAAAACAGAGCCAACCCTGAGAAGTCAGGGCTGAAAGATGTGAGCAATGTACAGTATCAACTTCCTTCAGAAGCTAGGACTACTCCTCTAACGCGAACCCAGGGACTGTATTGTGCCTGCCTTGTCAGTGTGGTGGCTCCTGTGTATCAATAAACATGTATCAGATGAGTGCATGGTGAATGGAAGAAAGAGTATAATGCTAGGAGTTAGAAATCAGTGAGTTTATATAACTGCAGAAGAAAAAGCAATTACATTAAGGGCCAAACTCCTACCGTTTTCCTATCTCTGAAATCTCAAAATAGTAAAATATGGAATTCCCTTCTGTTTATCCTGGGATGACAAAGCAAGCTAAAATGGAAAAGTGCAGTAATAAATAATTAGTCTGGCTAGGAGATGAAGAGGAGGGAGCAAATTCTTTTTTCATAACACTAGTATTGAGGGAAGTCTGACTCAGGTTTAAGGTATGTAAGTCAATGCGTTCCCAAACTCAAGTATCTTATTTTTTCCTTTACTAATGTTCCACTTTATTTAATCACATTTACCTTGATATGAATAATGAAAATAAACCCATATTTGGGTTGGTGGGACCATTGGGTCACAAAGGAAAATATTACATGTTTAGATTCACTATTCAAGACTAACCTAGTAAAAAATCCATGTCATAATTTATTAATATGATACTTTATTAGAAGCTATAAGGAGACATTTTTTATGGGAGCTATCTTATTTCACACATAACAAATTGGTAAGAAGAAGGCAAAAAAAAAATAATGATACCCTACCAGAATTTATGATTGAGCCTCTATCATGGATCTACTAAAGAACACATCCAAGTAGAAGAGACAGAGAAAGACACTGACTTTCAGGGATGAGAATAAGTATGGTTTCCATTTACTAACAAAAACTGAGTAGTTTCTTCCCAGAAAATTTACAAAAAAAACTCATCCTTTCTTCCCTTAAGAATATAGCTTCTTGACTTTTTTCTCTAATTTCCTTTAAAAAAAAATCTACCACATACTGTATTGTAGTACTTCAAGAAAGAAGGAAGTAGGTTGTGTAGAAAAAGGGAGCACGGTTTTACTTTCAAGTTTCAAGCCCTGAAAGCTCAAATCCACTCGGTGAGCCAGCAACGACCCTTGGAGATGTTGCTCCAGACACGAGGCCTTCAAGTTCACTGCTGTTGAACATTTTGGGAGCCTAAAGGCCCCACATTTCACTGTCCGTGCTAAAGGAGCCGTTCCTTATGTTAGCACAGCGCCACCAGCTCTTCCCAGTCTTCATCTGCCCACTTCATCCTTCACTGCACTCTCCAGGTAGAGGCCAAGATTCTTCCAGCCCCAGGCAGCTTCCCTGGTGAGCCCCAGTCCTCTCTGATACCAGACGTGTTCTTCAGCCTCTTCCAATCGGGTTGGGACCCAGGGAAGAGTTAAAATAAATAGTGAGTCAGTTCCCACTTAGGGCTGGCTTCTTTTATAAACTTCTAAACAGGCTGGGATCTGAAGTTTGTCAAGCTGGAACTGGAACGTGGAATTTGTTTACCCACTTGCCCTACGATTTCCCAGTGTTCCTCTTTCCAAGTAGCCCATCACAGCACAGAAGGAAGCTTATTTCTTATCAGTACATATCAAAACAGTAGGTTTTCTGACTCTGCCTACTGTTGCAGTAGAGAAGAAAGTGCTGAAATTCCTGTGGGGGCTGTGGCAATCGCAAGGAGAGAGCTTCCCTAGCAAATGTGAGCCAAGTTTGATCCCCAGCATTGAAAAGAAAATCCAATTCTGATCAAAGAAAAGTGGGGTGCAAGAGCTGGGGGAAGAGAGAAAGCCTTTAGCCACTAGGCACGCAGGCTCCTTCCGGTGTACGTGCTGCGCTGAGGGCTGGTGTGAATTATTTTGCCTAATTTCTTGTAATAATTATGGTTTTTCCGGGAACTAGTAGTAAGACTTGGACCTGGGACTAGAACACAGACTTCTCTGATTTCAAAGCCCAGGCTTTTGCTGCTGCGTGCTGTGTGTAGAGATTACGAAGAAAACCTCTGAACACTCGGGCTCTTAATGCCACTGGATTATTATTATTACTAGTTTTTATTAGTACGCATTTGCAGTACATAATGATTACAGTCCTCGTGGGGGCTTGGTACATGGACAGAGCACATCTTAATTTTCTTTTTTCTCATTCTCCCATCTCTGGCTTATTATTAACACCCAAGACTTTAATTTTTAATATGCTAATTGTTTTAGGTTGCTCGTTTCACTCAAATGTGAAACAGGAGAGAGGAGCTGTCTGAGACTAAGAGAATGATTTAAAGGAGACTAAGGGCCGGGATGGGCGGGGAGGGTGGGGTGGGGGAGAGGCAGAGGCTTGGGGCGCCGCCGGCCAGGAGGGGGGCAGGAGGAGGGGAAAGTGAGTTCCCCAGGCGGCGGGAGGCAGCAGAGGGCGGCGCCTCTGCCTGGAGCCGGGCCAGCCCGTGGCTGCGGCCCGGAGGGAGCGGGCTGCGGGGTGGGAAGCAGCCTGGAGTCCCCCGCGCAGGGTCTCTGAAATACTGAGAATCCTCACACTTCACAAGTGATCACAAATCACGTACCTGTAACATTATAGAGCTAGTGGGTGGCAGACCTAGCGTTAGAATTCCGGGATCTTCAGTGCAAAGCACAGGCTCTAATCCCTCCATTCTAGTGTCCAGATGCTCTGAATTTCTGTGACGGTGGATGTCTTCTATGAGGTCCGTCCCGAGGGTGGCCGTGGATTTTAGAAGTGCTTCAGACCCTCTTCTTGGAAGCGTTTATCCCAAGAGAAATCACAGTACCATATTTAAACACTGGTCGGTACTTAACGCCAGATTTGCAGAGTTAAAAAATACTTTTTCCCCTCTTAACAATATGTCCTGTGCATTGATGGTGCCAGTTGTGCTTTCTGACATTTTTTTAGATGAAGCAAACCAATCTGGAATTTTTATCCCCTTTTATGACGCAAAGTAACTTGCAGAAACAGCACCACCGAGTGAGTTCCAGCCGAAGCACATGGAGTTCATTGGAGCAAGACAGAAACGCTTCGCTTCGGGATTAATACATCCGAAGATGTCTTTGCAGCGATGAGGAAACGATTGGTTCTTACTAGTTAGTGACTCTTTTCAGAACATTGATATGCAGAGGGGATCCCGCAGCAGTAAGCCCCGGATGGTATATTTAAACTCATATTTGAGTGTGACTGCAGTTTGAGCTGTTTCCAATATGCCGGGTAGCTTTTGAGGCACGTGAGGACACAGGTACTCACAAATACCCATGGGTAGTGACACAATCTGAGACAAGAATCACACTATCAAAACTGGGCCTTTGCTTACCTCAAAGCTCCTTTACTTGCTTGTTGAAATTTAATTTTTAAAATAGTTCTGTGACCTTGGAAGAATTAGCTAATGGATTTGAACCTCAGTTTCCTTGATTTTGAAATTGGGATATCAACCCTTTGTGTTATTTTTGTACAAGTACTTACACACTGCTAATGTAGTGCTTGAGACTTGATAGGTGTTCAAAAATGGTTCACATTGTAAGGTTCCACAACTAACCATTTTCAACGAAGATTGCCCTGACTTGATAATGTCCCTAACACTTTCACAAATAACCATAATAATAATAATAGCAGTAAAAGTTGTTAAAATGTATTTTCTTCTTGCAGTATGCCAATTGTCAAGCACTTTTGCTAAGCATATTTTATCTCACATAGTCCTCCTAACAAACCTATGAGGTCAGGCCTCTATTATTTCCATTTTGGAGTTGATGAGATGAAGATGAAAAATTAATAGAATCATCTGTTGCAGCAATGAATGTTGTACATGTTCTTGGGGGGATGCAATGGGGAGTCAAAAATAGGGTGAATATTTACATTAAAAATGACTATAGTAAAAGACATATTGTCGTTAATCCCTCTCAAAATACTCCTCTTTCTTGGACCACACTTATCCCGTCCCTCTTGCCACTTTATGAGATAGTTCTGGAAGTCCTCTTTTATGAGTGTCTTTATGATTTATGATAAAAAAATGCAGTGAATTCTACAGCTGCATGACATCCAATGCAAAGGCAGTTAGTAAAAACACTGCAGTGTCCTCATCTACCTTGTTTACCAGGTCTGGCACTATGTGACCCCGCACTCTTCCCCAAAGTTAAAGTAACGATGAAGGTAAACATTTGGAATTGATTAAGATCATTGAGGCAGCGCAACTAAAGACATGCATGAAAGCAAACTTCCAGAATTGCTTCAGAAAGTGATAAGAAGGACGGAGTGTGTTCAAAGAGCAGGGGGAGTATTTTGAGATGGATTGACGGTGACATGTCTTATACCATAGTATGCATTTAAAAATTTAAACATGCCTTGTATTTTATGATCTCACTTTCTATATACTGCTAATCAATCCACAGTCAGTTATAGATATTCATCTATTTAATGTGCTTTTTGTGATATTACCCTTTTGCCATTATATCAGAGATAGTGCTTTTGGCACAGCCAAGTAAATGATTGCTCATTGCTTTGGAAAAGAGTTTGTGGGCTCTTACCTAGTCTAGGTGAAGAGAAAGATCAACTCACAACCCACTTGGGCCATTGGGTCAAGTCTTTCTGGTGCACCAGAAATACTGTTTCATGCCAAATGTCATTCCTAAGAACAGGGGAAAGGAAGGGCTGGCTTTCATGCCAGTTTCTGGTATGCTAGCTTTATGCCAACATCATATTCATCACAATTAAGTAAGGGACCAGTTAAGAATGATACTGATGTGTCACTAAGACCTTAAAGGAGAAATATTTTGATTTCCTTGGCTTTTAGAAGGCCTTGGTTTTATATGTATATATAATTGTTATGAATGTGTCTCCCTCAAATTATATATATATATATATATATATATATATATATATATATATACGTATTTATTATGAGGGTTATTTGGTCTTTAACAATGATCTTTTGAAATGTGCGTATACCATGTAATATAATTATATTATATGGTAATATTTTTAGATAAATTATATTATATGGTTATATTTTATTACTTTTAGTCCTTGGAAATGTTTCTTCATTTGTTTTCAGTTTCAAATTTAAAAATTTCAAGAAGGCACAAGTACCATAGTTCTCTACTTGGTCTCGCTTTCATTTTGAATATTTCTGTGTTCACAGTATACATTCCCATGGGCCCTAAGTCTAATAGGCTCCTAGTGTTTGGTTATATAGTTAAAACAACATTGATTTGAACTGTAAAACTCAACAGAAAATCAAGCGTCACTTCGGAATCATTTGTCAGTTATCTATTTATATAAAGAATACTGTGTATAGAAAAATGTTGTGGTAGCTGCGGCCACCCCAGGGCGGGGAAACAAGAAGCAAGAGGGTCTCCTGAGATCTGCGCCATGTTGGAACTTAGGGCACCAAGCCAACCAGTAACCAGCCTGCTGCCTACCGGGGCGCTTAGAATCAAACATACCACCCCCCCCCTTTAACAATTGGGATCCAGGGATCTGGGTATCTCTTAGGAGGTGACCATATTTGATACAGCAAGTCGGGGGAGTTTCCTTCTACTATCTCTGAAGGCAGATATTTTTATCGCCGTTTTGCTTTGTCCTGATTAACGGTGTTGCTCTATTCAATACTCTGGTGTTGATGTGTTCTATAATGTTGTGTATTTCTTTGATTTTGCTGTACCTAGTAGAAGAACAACAACTATTGTGAAGACAAGGAGATATACAATGTTGCCTGTTACTGTTGTCCTGGTGACCTGCTGTGATATTCTGTGCCAATTTCACTATACTGTCTCAATTGGCTTTATTCCATCTTGTTTTTTTGTAACTGTTTGCAGCCTCACTGTGTGTTCACTTTGTATGCTTTAATTTTGTAACATGAACAGCTATTTCTGGCAGGACAGTATGTGGTTTGTCAACTAGTGATTTATGGTTTTTTTTGAGGTTTTGTATTGTTTCTACCCTTTTTTCTGTATTGCTTTTTTTTTCTCTTTAAATAAAATAAAAAAAAGAAAAATGTTGTGGTAAAATTTCATTTTACATCTCTGAGTTATCATTCTAACATAGCTATGTATATGGGACTGTTCACAATGATATTTGGTTTGGATAAGAGCTTATGGATTTTCACATAAAACTGGAGTGGGCAACGGCTTCTTAAAAGAGTTATGCAAAGAAAGTAACTGTGATTCCTAGTTTGTGTTCTCATTCAAAACTTCTCAAACTGAGTCTGAGTTGTAACACAGAGAAGGGGGTGCTTCTTCCTGGCACATCAACGTCCAAAAAAGTGATCAAATAGTATCAGTTGATCTCATCAAGGCAAAAAATAAGTCTTATAGGGTAGATTGTCCAACTCACACACATGCAAA
Source organism: Dolichotis patagonum (assembly GCA_004027295.1). NCBI lineage: Eukaryota > Metazoa > Chordata > Mammalia > Rodentia > Caviidae > Dolichotis > Dolichotis patagonum. Next base: position 90,746 of record PVJX010003560.1, on the reverse strand, counting down.
GGTCTTGCCTCAGCTGGGCACACGCCCATGCTTGGCCGTGCAGTCCCCAGCATCTCCAACAGATTGGCTCTGCAGTCATTTTCACCAGAGAATGAGAACTGATGGACAATTTTGAGAGGTACTGGTGATTTCACCCACGACACTTCCATTCACTTGAGGGCAAAGTGGTCTTTACCAACGGTGTCTTTTGCAATAGCTATGTATAGTGAATTTCCTCGATGAATGTATTCATCAGGTATCTCAAACATGTACTAATCACAAATGGTATTCCCATGCTATTTGTTTACTTATCTTTACTCCATGGAATCTCCTGCTCTGAATATAAACTAGCCTGACATGTAGCTACTGGGTCATCCGGGTCCCTCAGAGGCTCTGGTCTTGCAGATACCCCATGGGCCTCAGGCTGACTTCCCGGCTGGCTCTGAGTGCCTGTCTGTACCTTTTCCTCCTGCCCTCTTAACCACATCACTGACTGCTCTGCAGACTTAACAGGATGTTGATGTTCCTGTCATCTATAGAGCTGCAAAAAGCACGTAAGGGTAGTTAATGTGAGTATTCTTTTTTTATGCTTGTTTCTTTTATGTCAATAAATCCTGAAGCCTACCCTGAAACCACCAAAAGCAACTGGCAAGTCATTGTTCTGAACGTGTGTCCAGAGACAGGAGGAACAGGTATTTGTTTAAAATATGAGAGTAAACCTGGCAAGCTTGATGAGATTAGAAATTCCTTCCTCTGGTCTTGGCGCCTTGGAGTATTTATGGCTATATCAAAGACTCAGGAGGATACAAGTAATTTTTGGTCCTTTTTTTCTCCAGAAAACTTAGAAGATGGATGATCAGTACTCTCAGGATGGCACTGCACTTGTTATTTACTGCTTAAAATACAGACATTTAAACCAGCGGCTCCCAAAGACCATAGAATGGATGCATGCATGGTGGGACCTCCCGCTGCACTTGACTGTTCCCTGAGTAGCATCAGGGCCACTTTAGAACTGAAAATAATCTCAAAGCAGAGTTCCTGGGCAAAGGTTCCATTCATTGGCATTTTATTTGTATTAGTTATGATTTCTCAGGAGCTGTCTGGAAGCAGTAAAATAATGGGAGAGGACTTGTCCTGCTGTGGATCGAATTTGATTTAAAGCTTAGTAGACTTAGCCCTCTGTTGAAGACATTCTTAGAAAATTTTGGTGGCCATTTCATGGAACTATGACTAAAAATAGGAAAATAAATACAGTAATGCACATCTTAGTTGCATTTTATGGGTTGAATAATTTCCTTGAAAAATATAGTTTCATGGGGAAAATCCTGACATAACTTGATTTCAATGTTTTTTTTACTGGTCCTATGAAATCAGTAGGTGTTTAGGAAGTATAGCCTGTGTGACTGAATAACAAGAGTATAAAAGAAATGGCCTTATGGTTTGGAGGTTGATTTTTAAATTTTGTTTTTGATGGCTTCTCTTGGGTATTGGTCATCCACTCCTTTCCTTCTGCTTCTGCCACAAATTCAATGTAAATACTCCAGAATCTATGTATTCACTCTTTCTCTTCTGCTGCTTGGGGCCCTCTACATGTTTTTATCTGGATTAACCAAGTAGTATTTGTTATATTGTGTGGTAGCAGGCATTTCATTCTGTAAGGAATGGGGAAGATTTCAGTCCAAACTGCTGTGCATAGCAACTAATATAGTAGTATTTCACATCACAAAGCACTTAGTGGTTTTAATGACCACAATCGAGGTATATCTTTAAAAAGGATGGGGTTGTTATTTTCTTTCTAAAAACACAACTGCAATTAGATTATTCCAGAAAAAAGGATATCCATGTACACTTTGTATTAAAAAGGTTTTTTCCCGGGGGATTTAGCTCAGTGGCACAAGTGCCTGCTTGGCAAGTGCGAGGTTGTGAGTTTGATCCCTGGTACCAGCAAAACAAAACAAAAATAAACAAACAAAAAGTTTTGTGGTTTTGCTTAACTACATATTATCTCCCAACCTTTACTTCTTTTCATTAACCAAATCCAACTTCTGTAGGTTTTTCTCAAAGGTCCTATTTTCAATGTTATAAATTATTCATTTTATCATTCTAACATATTTGTGAAGTACTTCTGTGGGAAAAAATATGAAATTCTGTGACACTTTATCAAGGAGATGCAAGTCAGGGCCATTACTCATGAGAATTGGAGACAGTGAGATTCAGATATCCACAAGGGATTCTATTTCAGTTCTTCAGAATTTTATCTCTAATCTTACAGCAAAAAACCAACTTGCTTATAATAACTTCCTCAATCCTCTGCCTGTAGTTCCAGATAGTGTTACACATTTATTTCTAAGGAGCCTTCTGACATGGATTAGATCTAGAATGCTCCCCTCCCCCAAGGCTCCTGTGTTCCCAGGTGGGGCGTTGAAGGGACCCTGTACTTGTCAATGGGTTAACCCACGGATGAGTTGAGAGCTGCATGTGCTATTAGAAAGGGTCCCATGGGAAGGGGTGGGTCTCTGGGGCAGGGCCTGGAAGGGTACGGCTCCCTCCCAGGATTCCCCCCTTTCTCTTTGCTTCCTGATCATTGTGACACGAACAGCTTTCCTCCACCAAGTCCTTCCGCCATGCCCTTCCTGTTTTGGAGTTAGGCGACGATGGACTGAATCTTCTAGAAACTGTGAGCCAAAATAAAACTCTTCTTTTTTAAGTGGTAAGTGCTGGGTGTTTTGTCCCAAGGATAGGAAAGTGACTAAGATGCCCTCACCTTCCCTTCCTCTAATCGTGTTGAAAGAAGTCTGCTTTCCTGCATCTCTGTGCTGCAAGTAGGTAGCAGCGGCTACATACAGATAATTTCAGCCAAGTCTCGCTGACTGGACTTAACCTCGACAGAGAAGCCTTGAGGGGTGCAGTAGTTTGGTGAATTCAGGTTCTGATAACTAAGTCAGTAGTTCTACTCTGAGCAATTTTAAGAATTCAAGTCATTCAATCATTAAGTCAAAAAGCCGGTGAAAAATTTGGTCTTCTAACTTCTAATGTTCTTAAGATCCTATGGGGACTACAGACATCCTCTGCCCACTCCAGTGTATCAAGGATCAAATTTATTGCATGGACTTTCATTCCAATTTCCACTTCGAAAGGATTTGTTATTCATTTGAGTAGTTTACATTCATCAGTATGTAATAACTTAGAAAGACCTTAACCTAAACTGGGCTCCCAGTTCTCTAAAACCTAGCCAGGGTATGATATGCCGTGGTGGTTGTCTCAGTGACTTTTCTTATTGTTGAGACAAAATAATGACTCCCACAAGTTCAAAGAGCAAAGGTTTATTTGTAGAGGTTTCAGTCCATAGTGAGCAGGTTCCAAGGTAGGGTGGCACATGGCAGAGGAGCATCACAGAGGAGAAGGAGTCCATGGCTGAGCAGGAAACAGCAAGCAGCAATGAAAGAAGCCTCCCTTTCCCTTTTATCTCATCCAGATACAAGACTTTTTGGTGGTGCTACCCGCCAAAGTGTGGGCCTTCCCATTATCCACACCCAGAACTATGTGGAAACCAATCAGTAAACTAATTTAGTACCACACACCTTTAATCCATGTTCACACAATGCACCCAGGAGTACGTGAGGCTTTTGGAGAGGGCATCTAAATTCAAGCTGTAATAGTGTTTTTATGGTTATGAGCATGGAAAGGAATACTCGCTTACATGTGATGTGATCAGGGCATGTTTCTTCGTTGTGTTTTGTTATCCTCATTTCCAGAAATGGGAAAAATCACAGTTCAACTACTTAGATCCCTAGGAATTTCACTGGTACACATGAAAATCTTCACAATTCTAGACATATAATTCACATGTGTTTCATATATACCTAACAGCCTGAAGGTAATTTTATACAATACTTTTAGTATGTCTGATTGTCATTTGAATTCAGGTGTAGAATTTCCCACATGTGGCATCAGATCAGTGGTCAAAAATTTTGGATCTGGGAACATTTTGCATCTTGGATTTTTGAGGTAGAGTTGCTCAACCTGTATTATCATCCTATGTACTAACTAAAGTCCTCTACATGGTCCAAGACTTTCTTCCTACCCTGGTTTTTGCAGGGGTAGTTTTATATTACACAAATGATAACTGTTGCTTCAACAATTCACATAGCTTCCAAAAGTGGCCTGATCTGAACTATGTGTTTATCATATGCCCTAGAAAACAAGAAAACAAATAGCAATTGCCTGTAACAAATAGCAATTGCCTCTAACAATACTTCTAAACAAATTGGATTCCAGCTTCCTAAATATACTTGAACTCCACAACTGTTCTCATATCTCACTTATGAGTTATGAAGAAAAAATTCTTCTCTAAATGAAAGATTTGCTGTGTGAAGCCATGATCTGCTCTTGGAAACTGAGGCTGAGAAGTGAGCTCAAAAGCGTGCGTCTGAAGTGTGGTGAATCTGGCCTGAAATTTGCCAATCCTTGGCAACTGCAGGACCATCAGAACGGAGCAGTGTGGGAAGACAGCCAGGCTTACGTGGCAAGAACATTCCTTTCACACCTAAATCGTACTTGCTAAAGAATGAGAAGCATGTGGAAAATCCCTGTGTCCCACTGTGCCGTGATAACAAGACCAGATGTGCGCAGAGTTTGATCATAGATGTCATGACTTCAGCCCAACCTTTGAATCTGTTAGACATACCTAATAATGATCACAGCTATAAAATGAACAGCTAAATTTTCATTAGCACTTCTGTTACATCTCTTATTTTTACTATATTTGGATACTACTTGGAAAACCAGAAAAAGAAATTTTGCCCCTTGGAACCATAAAGTTTTAAGTGAAACTGAAACTTAACAAGGGTGTAATTGGAGTTTTTGACAAATGGCAAACAGGATGCATGTCACACACAGCATTTTTGTGCTGTTGGCCTGAGAGGGAAAAATGAGAGAGGATTTGAGAAACAATGACTCTGAAGAGCAGATGGTTTTTAATGTTCAAAATGTAAAATTCCCTAGGGACTGCAACTGATCTGACCTTCATACTATTTCAAACGTTGTGTAGAGTACTCTGGAAACCAAGAAAATTATTTTTATGTTTTAAAGTTTTCCCTTATGAGATAAACTTGAACTACTTAATGTTTTTTAGATCATGTTGTCTAGGTTGTGTCATTTGTTTCCAGCTAGGGCCAACCTCTGTCTTGAAAAAAACTTGGGAAACTTTGATTTTTTTTCTTTTAATCATAATTTCCTCTTATTTTTACAGGAAAGTTACATCTCATAAGCCATCCTCTTTTGACCATTCATGGTCCTTTGGAATAAAGTTCCCTACCGTGTGTGTGTGTGTGTGTGTGTGTGTGTGCATGTTTAAACTTCTTTCTGTGAACAGAGATCTCTGGACCCCTCCTTTATTGCCTGTTGACTGTTGGAAAGCATTCCACGCCACATATGAACTTTGAAAGGCTATTCCCAAAGGCATTAGCTGCGTCACTTACCACACAGCAGGCTTTGTCAGGAGGTCTTATTCAAAGAGGAAGTGTTAACTCTGTCAAGGGATTTGAGAAATTTACATCTGCACGTAGCTCTTAGAACCTGCTGTCCATACAGAGGAACTATGGTAAAAGGAAGATGCAGATGGGAAGATTTGAGGTATATGGAAAAATTCAAAACCTATTCAAACTCAGCTTTTAGGACAATGAAATAATGAATGCAGGGGAATTTTTTTTGTGTCTCCATTAAGTTCCTGACTTACAAAAGGAGTTCCATTCTGGAAGAACATTTGTAAGTTGGATTTGTTTGTAAGTTCGACAAAGTGAGTCTTTCAAACCTTTCCTACAAATATGCAATGGATTTTGCTTTCCGTTTCCTAGTTGTCCCTTTCACATCACCATTGCCTTTCCTCTGACTGAGCACTGTACTACTGCACATATCGCACTGTACAGTAAGCACACAGCAGCACGGCTGTGACCATGGCCAGCGGACACGTGAGCTGCTTCTGCAATTTGTTCGCATCTGTGAATGTCCAAACTGGGAGGTCACTCATACCTGTGAAAGTTCACAGGTTGAATGTTGAAAAGTCAGGACTTACTGTATATGCACGTTTTTCTCCTGGGGGATACTTGTTCAAGCAGAAACTTGATTATTAAAGAAAGCCTTAAACTTGCATTTTGGTATTTTCTCTGAAGGAGAAAGTAATTCTAACTGTAATTTTTTTTGATAAACACTAAAGTAGAACTGGAGAATTCAAGTGCCAGACTTAATGTGAAACAAATCCTGGCATCTGTACTATCAGTTAGCTAAGATAGACTTCCTTTTCTCTAGCACTGAGCAACCTCAATTTGAAAAAGTGTGCATCACAGCACAGGGAACAGTTTTTTAAAAAGTCTTCTTTCAAAAAATGATTGTATTTTGTTATTTTTTGAAAAATTTGAAGCATGCTGAAAATTTGGAAGAATGACAGGAACCTTGCACCTCAATTCAGCAATGACATTGTACACATTACCTTCGCCAGACCAGCTCTGAGCCATTGGAAAGTAAATTATCGACACAGTGACATAAATTCTTAGCAGAGTAGTCCAAGAATAAGAATGATATAACTATGATATAACTGCAATAGTGTTTCACACAAGAAAATTGACATAATTTTGTAATATAATTTAAATGGTTCCTATTTAAATGACTTAATATCCTAAAATAGCTTTAATGTTTTTTTTTTTTTGGTACTGGGATCAAACTCACAACCTTGTATTTGCCAGGCACGAGCTTATGCTGCTGAGCTAAATTCCTGGCAGCTTTAATCATTTTTAAAAATCAAGATCTAATCAGGTTAAAATATAGTATTTAATCTAGTATTTAATTCTCGCCCCAACTGTATAATATTGCATGTTTTTGAAGGCCAGACAAATTTTCTTATAGAATGTTTTACATTCTGGAAAAGGTATTATGTTTGATATGCTCTTTGATAACTTAGAGTTAAAAAGGAAGAACATTAAGAATTTAATTTAGTAAATTAGTGAAGAGTCACAAAATTGCTTTCGTATTAAGATAGAAAACCGAGGAGATTTATAGTAGATAGAAAGAATTTGACAGAAAACATAATAGTACTTTGGGATCACAATATTTCCACATTTACTGGTTTTTAGATATTCTAAAATCAAATGAAAGGGAACTGATTTCTTAAATGTGTCATCTTTGCTCAGGGAATGTGTTTAGTAAGAGATTGGGAATATTGGCTCAGGACTCACATGAGAAACTGTGGTGAAAGAAAACAGTTATTTACATACTAGTGTGCATGGAGATCTGTTGGGACAGGTAGTTTTACCTGTTTTTCACATATAGAAGTTCACTTCTTTAAAAAAGCATGATAAATCAGAAGCGAGAAAAATCATTTTTTATATCAATAGCTTATCAGTCTAAAACATTTTCAGGTTCAAATATGAAAGTATATGTACTTATTGTGTATACCTGTATAAGTATGTTCATGCATGTATATCACACATCTAACAACCTCAGATCTGAACAACCATGATGCTGGCATTATTACTAAGACCAGTAAAATCTCTCTGCGTCAGGTTTTTTGTACTGAAGTGAAGAGATGACTTTTAAGTAATGTTGAAAGTGTTCAAATAACCTCTTTTTCTTTTTCCATTTGCCCAAGGAACTACTCAACACCTACAGTGAGTCAGATGGTGTACTAGAGGCAAGGCTATGAAGATGGACAATAGAAACCAATCCCTCTCCTGCAGGTCAGGGTTTAGTGGGGTGAAGCGATGGCATTTATGTGAGGTGCCAGGTGCTTGCTTCACAGCAGCCCCTGAATATTTGTTGGCTCAATGGAAGAACGGAGATCACAGGAGGCATCATCCTGTCATATGTCTGGGGAGACAGAGAAGATTGCAGAAGGAGGGGCTGGGGATTTAGCTCAGTGGCATGAGCACCTGCCTGGCAAGCACAAAGTCATGAGTTCGATCCCTGGTACAAAAAAAAAAGTGCAGAAGGAGGTGAAACTGGAGCAGTGACTTAGAGAGTATACAGAGTTCAGTGCCATCTATGGTTCCAGGTGTCCACCAGTGGATTATGGAACACATAACTCACAAATAAGGGAGGTCTGTTACATTTTTTCATCTTTTTAATTGAGATATAATTCACACACTAGGCAATTAATCCAGTTATACAACTTAATAATTTTTTAAAAATATGATCAAAGAGTTTGCAACAATTCCACAATGCATTTTAGAATATTTTATTCACTCCAAAAAGAATCCTTGTACTTATTAGTAATTGTTCCCTGTTTGTCCCTATTCCTAGTCCCTGAAAATCCCTACACAGGGTCCCTGACTTAGGACAGTTTGGGCTTCGGGTTTTGGATTTCACAATTGTATAAATGCGGACACATTCAGTGGAAACTATGCTTTAAATTTTGATCATTTCTTGGGTAACAATATAAGGTACCATCTTCTGTTGGTGCTGGGAAGTGGTATCCAAATGGGGCTCTCAGTCAGTCATGAAGTCAAATAATTGACACTGTAGTATATTATATTTTCAATATTTTTAGGATACAGGTATTCAATAAATTACCTAAGATGGTCAACTGTAGACTACTGCTAGTATTCTGATACCATTTAAGGTGGGCTACACTGAGCTGCTGTGTTCTTCAGGATAGATGTTTTAAGTGCCTCTTTAACTTACAACGTTTTCAGCTTTTGATGAACTTATTGAGACCTTACTGCAAACAGAGAAGCATCTGTAATCTACTTTCTGTCTCTAAGGATTAGACAGGAAATTACATATCTCATAAGCTCAAAGGCTGTGCCCTTAATCACTATTTGAGGATACAAAGCCCTCTATTTTTTTCCCATTCAAGTAAAATTTTCATTTTTTTTTTCCATTTTGCTTTACAGACAACTTCTCATGATCCTCACATTTATGGCAATTTAAGTCTTATTTATCCTTTGGCTACTTGCCTCACCTCAAGATTTATGAAAATTTATCTTTGTTGAAAGATGTACGAGGATCAAGAGTCTCATTATTTCTCTGCCCTTTAGATGGAGTTGGGGTTAAAGGCCATTGGGAAAGTGGGTACAGTGACCCATGCTTTAGCATTCGACCAAATAGTTGAGCCATTACTTGAAAAGTAGAGATATTTAAATAATTCTTCTAATCATAGAGATTATAGTTATTGCTGCCTCAATGTTGCATGAGAAACATGATATTCTGACTTAATTTTCAGCAAACTATGGTTTATTGATTGGATATAGATTACACAGTAAAGAGCTCCCTACAAGGAAACAGCTATGCATTCAGTTTGTTTCCAAAAAACTCCCTACAGCTGAGGCAGGAAAGCAACTTTAGGAAATAGTGTTTTCTTTGTTGACCACTTCCCAGGTAGCCTGATAGAACTTTCTTTTCTTTTTTTTGGTACCAAGGATCAAACTCACAACCTTGTGTTTGCCAGGCAGGTGCTTACACCACTGAGCTAAATCCCCAGCCCCTGATAGAACTTTCTTTCCCCTGTTGTCCTTTGAATCCTTCTTGAGATTATTTTGGAGAAGTAAAATACAGTTTTAGGGTGATAAGACAGTGTTTTCTTATTCTGAATTTAAATTTAGTAAGTCATTGTGGAGAGTAATCTTTCATGTATCAAAGAAACAAGCTCTGTTATGTTCATGTACCTACTCCCCAAGATGAATGTAAACTTCCTGTGCTGCAAATATGTATTAATAAAATAAAATTTAAAGTAAAAAACAAAAGACTGCCATGTGCCTGACTGCCCCAGAATGTAAGGCTTTAATTGAGAGTAATCACCATGGCTCCCTAGTTGAGAGTGATTTAATCAAACTTACAGTGTGGGTGGGGCTGCTTCACCAAGAAAGATTAAAAGTAACCTGGAAGGTACTCAAGGAAGTCATTTCAGATCACCATCATCTTAGGGATGCCAGCATACAGGCAAGTACCTGACTGGCCACCCTCTTTATGGGTACACCATGACCCATACCCACATTTCCGGATCTTATATTAACAGAGAAACTAATGCCAATGCAGACTGGTTCAGTCTATGGGCACTTTGTGTTATTTATTCTTTCCTGAGTGTAGGAAAGTGACAATAGCCAGGGGAAAATACAGTTTATGAGGTGAGATAGTATAGGACAAAGAATTTGGACATGAACAAAAGCAATAGCAAAATCTCCTGATATTTATTTAACACTGCTACATATACTGGCTTACTTCTTCTTCATAAATCCTAGATGAAATAACTTTTATTATTATCCTCATTTTACAAATGAAGAAACTGTAGTTTAGAAAGGAAATGATTTTGCTAAGATCAAGCCATTACTGAGTTACAGAGCTGAGTGTCTAATTTGAGTGTCTTTGATTCTAAATCACAGCCTGATGCTGTGTAAACATCTATCTCCAATAGAGTTAGGCAGTATCACTCTGAAATGCAGTTTTGCAAAAACATGTCTAACACTTTGCCAATGTAACTAGGAAAAGCAATGTTTTAAACACAGTATGTTATAAAGAAGTTAATTGTTAGAGCTCCAACATGGCTGAATAGAGGAGGAGCCATGATGGAGTTACTTAGAGAAAATTATCCAAAAGCACAGTGGCTAACTGGAGCCTCTAGTGACAGCAAGGTCAGGGACTGCACACTTGTGGCGAAGGTCTTGAGTGGAACAGCACGGCCTCTCCTGTTACCAGCAGTGTGAGAGAGGGAGATGGTGTTTAATCAGCCTTGGGCCATGGTGGAGCAACAAGTGGGGAGTCAGCACTGCCCCGCCCCACTCCGTGTGATGTGAGGAGAGAGACATGGTAGAGTGGAACAGGGGAGGCTGTGCCAGGGCTGGGAGGGGCCAACTGGACACGGGAGTGAGAGAAGCCTTGGGATGTCTCTGCACCACAGCAACTGGGAGAGCCACACAGACACACAGGCTAAGGGGATGTGGGCCAGTCACAAAGTTGCTGGCTGAAAACTGGCCACAGCCCCTATATCAGAAGGACAAGATTAGCCCCATGCCTGGTTTTCATCCTACTTCAGACTTAGTGGGGTTACCCAGCAAAGATCTGGGTTCTGACCAGTTCTGACTACCACAGAACTGAGGGCACCAGAGGGATTTTATTGTTTTTGTTTGCTTGTTTCATTTTCCTTTTTCTGTCTTTTTTGGTTGTTTAGGTTTTTAATTTTATTTTTTATTTTGTCTTTTTTGGTCTCTCAACTTTCCTTCTTGATTTTTCGATATATTCCTCTGAGTGAACATTGTTTCTAGTCTTTCTGGTTTGCTTCAATATTCTTTTGCTTTCTCCTTCATTCCTTCTCTTTTGTCCTCTTCTCCAGTTTTCCAAAGCTTGGGTGACCATTGTTTGGCCTTCAGCTTTGCTTATGCTATATTTCTCTGCAATTACCTATTTTTTCCCCTATCCTCCTTAAATACCACTCACCCCAGGGTAGAATCACTGCACTAAGGGAAAACTATGAGTATACAGGTGCCTGGTTCATGTTTGATTTCATTATATAACAGTAGATCTTGGTCCTATGGCTAAAGGTACCAAATTAATAGTTACCACAGTTTGTTTCTAGGCTGTGCTTTAAAGCTATTGTTATTGCTAATTGTACTACTTTAGCTAGGGTGTCATGCTTGTTGTAATCAGTTGTTCTTCCTTGTAAGACAACACTATGATTATTTGGGATCATAATTATTCATAGTTCAGTACCAAAGAACGAAGTGCTGAGCCAAATAAATAACAACTTCTCATTCCTGATGAATTGGGAAGGTAGAATTTTGGGACAGATACAAAGGCCAAGAATTAGCTACACATAGAAGACATCTCTGAGGAATAGATATTTCCTAGGGAAGCCTCAATACTAGTAATAGAGCTACATACCATAAGTAATTGATAAGCATCAACACAGAAAGCAAGTTAAAATTAAAAAACAGAAAATGATAAGACACAGAAACAAAATGCAACCCCAGACCCTCAGCCTACTCAGGAAAAATTTAGGGGACAATGAAATAGAGGATATCAGAAGACATTCACTTAAATTTTCTGAAATAGTAACAGCAGAAATAAAAAAGGAAACAAATAAAAAACAAAACAAAGCTAAACAGATGAATGAGGCTATAGAGAAAATCAGATCAGAAATAAACTCTCAAGTAAAAAATAGAGATGATGCTTAAAATGAAGGACTTGCTCAGTGAATCTAGCATAGACACAGATAAAAAAAAATTAGAGGATCTTAGAAAAATGGTGGAAATCATGAATGCCCAACATAGGAAAGAAATGGAATCCATGAAACAGGTGCAAACAGACATTCAGGAGATTAAAAATTCCACTGAAATTATATGCGGCCACATGAACTAATGTGAGGATAAAATATCAAATTTAAAGGACAGGATTGTGGTTAGTGATCATGAAAAGAAAGATTTCATACAAATAGCAAGGGAGCATGAAAAATCAGCCCAACAGCTGCAAGAGGATGCAGAGAACAACATAAGATTGATCAGAGTCAATGAAAAAGCAGGAGTCAGCACAAATGACATTAAAAAAACCTGTTCACTGCAGTAATGGCAGAAAACTTCCCAAGCATGGAGAAAGCATTTGATATAAAGATAAATTATGCATATGGAACTCCAATTAAACATGACCAAAATGCATTTATATCAAGGCATATAATAATCAAGATTCCAGAAATTCAGCATGAGAACAGAATATTAAAAGGTGTTAAGGAAAAGAAACAAATCACCTATAAAAGAAAATCCATCAGAACCACAAAAAACTTCTCAATACAAGTCCTTAAGTCAAGAAGAGCTTGGAAGGCAGTATTTTAAATCCTGAAAGAAAACAACCTCCAACCCAGATTTATGTACCCTGTAAAACTATCTTTAAAAATCAAAGGAGGAAGAAGATACTTCCCTAACAAACAACAACAGAAGAAACTCATGACTACCAAAATAGGTCTCCAAGATGTTCTGAAAGATATTTTAGAAAGAGGTAATGAATACTACTATTCCTCAGAACACCAAGAGAAGAATTTACCGGGCAAGGCAAGCAGTTAAACAAAGGGGAAAAACAGGGACCTAACTACAGGAAAATAGTATGACAAAGACAAGCCAATAATATCAGTTGTAACCATTGATGTAAATGGTTTCAATTCACCAATCAAAAAAAAAACCCCAACAGAATGGATCAAAAACAAGATTCAACAATATGGATTGAAGAAACACATTTAACTCAAAAAGAAGTCTGTAGACTGAAAATTGAAGGACGGGAAACAACACTTCCTGTGACAGGAACCCTGAAAAAGCAGGAGTATCTATTCTATTTGCAGACAAAGTGAACTTTAAGCCAAGACTAATAAAAAGAGACAAAGAAGTGCACCCAGCTATGTAAAACAAATATTAATGGACATGAAAAATCAAATAAGCATTAACACAATTGTAATTGTAATGGGGGACCTCAATACCACACTGTCACATATAAAAAGCTCAAGTAAACAAAAACCCAGCAAAGAAATATTACAACTGAATCAAACCTGTGAAAAAGTGGATTTAGTAGATGTCTGCAGAGTGTTCCACCTTACAACATTTTTCTCAGCTGCATATGGAATGTTCTCCGAGACAGATCACATATTAGCTCATAGAGCATGCTTAAGTAAATGTAAAGGATTGAAATTATCCCATGCATACTGTCAGACCATAGTGCAATGAAATTGGTAATACAATGGCAAAAGAAAGCACAAAAAGTGCTAAACATTGGGAAATTAAATAACACCCTCCTGAGCAACCAATATGTCACAGATGAAAGTAAAGACGAAATTAGGCAGTTTCTACCATTAAATGATAGCACTGATACAACATACTGGATCTTATGGCATAAAGTAAAAGAAGTATTTTGATTAGTCTTGGCTTGAAGTTCACTTTGTCTGCAAACAGAATAGATACCCCTACATTTTCAGGGTTCCTGTCACATGAAATTTATAGCAGTGAACTGTCATATGAGGAAAACAGAGTGAGCTCAAATACACAACATAATGCTATCCTCAAACTTCCAGAAAAAGAACAAATGAAGCTCAATGTTGGTACAAGGGAGGAAATTATAAAGATTAGAGCAGAAAATAGTGCAATGGAGACTAAGAAAACAGTACAAAGAATCAATGAATCAAAGAGTTGGTTCTTTAAAAGATTAAATAAAATTGATAAACTCTTAGTCAACCTTATTAAAAAAGGAAAGAAAAGACTCAAATCCATGCAATTAGAATGCAAAGGGTAAAATCATAATAGATCCTGCAGAAATCAAGAGGATCATCAATATCTACTTCAAGAACCTTTATTCTAATAATATGAAAAACAAACAAAAATGAACAGAATGCTAGATACATATGAATGAAGCTGAATCAAGAAATTAACAATTCTAAATAACCCAATATCAGTCAATGAAATTGAAGATATAAATAAAAACTTATCAAGAAAAGTCCAGGCCCTAATGGATTCACTGCTGAATTCTATACGAAATTTAGAGAAGAGCACAAGCCATGTGGGGTCCAGGAAGAGAGAAGTCAGCACTTCCCATGAGCTACCAGCATCCAGGCTGAGAACCAAGAACTCCCGCATCCCATGGGCAACTGGCTGGTTCGGAGGTCAGGCTGAGTGATAGCAACTGAGGATCCAAAAGCAGCTGAATGCTTGTAATGTTTGGTTGACTTTATAGACTTGGGGCCTGTGGTCTGAGCATCTGTAGGGAAGATAATGATACGCAATTAGCAAATATGGGGGATTCCCTTCCTTGTTTTTGAAGTCCAATATTGTTCTCACTGTTTTGTTCTGATTAATTGTTTTGATTTATTCAGTATTCTGTTTTGCTTGGTTTTATTCTGTTTCGTTTGGTTTGATTTTGCTATGTCTGGTGGAATGGACAACTATTGTGATGATAACAAGATATACTATAGCAGCCATTGTTGATTTCCTATTGTCCTGCCTCGAAGTTCTGTACCAATTTCACTGCTGAAAAAAGAAAGTGTTTCAAATTAAAACAACATTGAAATTCCATCTCACCCCAGAAAGAATGTCTATTATGAAGAAATCAACCAATAACAAATACTGGCAGGACTGTGGGGAAAAAGGAATGCTTTTCTACTGTTGATGGCATTGTAGACTGGTACAATTATTTGGGAAATCAGTGTAGAGATTTCAAAAAACTAAAACTAGAGGTTCATTTCTATCCACTCATTCCTCTTCTTGGTATCTTTCCAAAAGAATTAAAAACATCATAGCATAGCCATATATACATACCCATGTTTATAGTGGCACAATTTGTTAGTCAAATCTTAGAAACAGCCCAAATGCCTATCAACTGATGAATGGATAAAGATGTGATTTATTATCCAATAGAGTACTACTCTGCCACAAAGAAAGATAAGCTTGAGACATTTTTAGCTACATGGATGCACCTAGAGACTTTGCTCCCAAGTGAAATAAATTGGAGTCATATGTTCAAATATCACATTTTCTCTGGTGTGAGAAACGTGAGGTGCAGATAAGGACCAAAATATACAATAGATATGGAGAAATGGGAAGCAATGTTCAAATGAGAAAGGGAACAAGAGATGGGGGAGGAAAGAAAGGAGAATAAATAAGTAAGTAAATAAATAAATAGAATAAATAAAATAGAAAAAAAGGAACAAAGCTTTTGTAAATAAAGAGGGGAGTGGAGGTTGAGGGGAGCGGAAGGGAATGGTAAAAAAATAAGAAGCAAGATATGTCGTGTACGAGTACAAATTCCCTATGACAAAGGCTATCATTGTATATATCTAAAATGCACCAATAAAATAAAAAAAGAAAACCCCTCCCCCAACCAAAATGCATCTATGAGGGTTGCATACTGGTAAGTGGTAGTTTGATGCAACTGGGGAAACTGGTTTTACCTAGAGATTGACCTCAGTCTCTTCCAACATTGTGATGGGGTCGAGAGGCTTTGGGACATGGCTGGGAAAGTGTCTGAGGCAGGAATAAAATTGAGTACTAATTTCTGAAGTCAGAGAATAGTAGGAACAAACAACCAAAGCTGATATGGTTTCAATCTGGAAAGGCCCTCCCAAGTCTCATGTGTTCAGAGATGGGGCTTTTAGAAGGCTGGGTCTTGGGGTGCTGTCAGGAAACAGGGGTGGTGTGAGGCGGGTCACTGGGGATGTGATTAGGAAGATGTATCCCCTCTCTCACGTCCACCTTCTTTCTGCTTCGTGGTGGCCCTGGGTTGAGCAGCGTTTCTTTGCCTCATTCTCACACCATCTCTCTCTGCCCTGGAGCCAGATGACTATGGACTGAAATTTGAACCAAAATATACCTCTAGTTCTTCAGATTGTGGGTGACTAAAAAAAAAAATCTACCAAACAATTAAATTCTGGATCTAGCCTACTTGTATGTGCAGTGGTCCCTTTTTATTCATGATTCTGCTTTCTGTGGCCTGGAAATAATACATGCAAAATTCCAGAAATAAACAATTTATAAGTTTTAAATTGTATGCCATTCTGAATAATGTGATGAGATCTCACTGCTTCTCACTCTGCCCATTTCAGGAGGTGAATCATTTTGTTGTCCTATGTGTCTATGCTATATATGCTACCCTCCTATTTGTCTCTTAGTCATCATCCTAGATATCAATTGACTTTTTAAAATTCAAGTAACCATTACGTAGTGGCCTAACACTATGTCACAATGACTGTACCATTTTCCTCACTCCATCCCACCATATGAACATTAGAACATTTTAGATCTTCACAAGAATGGTGAGTATAATACGATATTTGGAGAGAGACTGTATTCATATAACTTTTAGTATAGTATAGTTTTAGTATAGTATAGTATAATTATTCCATTTTATTATTAACTATTGTTAATAACTTACTGTACCTAATTTATGTTATACTTTATCATAGGTATGCATGTTTAGGAATAAACATGGTATTCATAGGATATGCAATTTGATCTATATACTAGGATCTTGGGATGTAGCTTCGAGCAGGGGGACTACTGTATTAAACTACTCTATGAATCTGGTTTAGAGTAAGCCTAGATTTTTACTAGGCAGTAAATTGCTTGAGGCATAGTATCAACAGCAAACAGTACAGTTGTATTATGTCTTTAGAATAGACTGTTTTAATATCCAAATGTTTGTGTTACTGTGAATCTTTGTAAGGTCATAAAAAAAGATTTACATGCTTGATTAGAAAAACTTCTGGTACTGTAGCTGGAGGGTGTGTGCTCCGGTGGTCCCCTCCCCCTCCAGCCACTGAGATAATGCCAACAGCTAAGGCATTTCTACCCTTAAAAGGAAGGAGAAGACTATGTAAGTTATAGTACATGATGGAGAGAGCTTCGCTTCTGAGCCCACATTGCTTATGCATGTGTGAAAGAACAAATACGATTAACTACATCTTTAGAGATGCAGTGTTGGGGAAAGAGGATGTCTTTGGTTTTATGATTTTGCTGTAGTTTGTGGCTAATTGCACTATGTCCTTCTAGACTATAGCACATTTAATACATAAAGTGATTTATTACTAATAAGAACCAATAACATTCTATAGTGGTTCCCAGCACACAAAATGCTTTTATGTACATTATATAATTTGTAATTTCTTGGAAGTGTTTGGCTAACACGGATTAGTTGCCTGCGGACCTCCGCTGCATCCTGTTGTCAAGGAGACAGGTAATTTCTTAGATACCTGGTTTCAATGCAAAATTACAATAGAGAGATTTATGGTAATAAATAAGCTCAACAAAGTATTTTTAAAGGCTTTTGGAGTTGAGTGAAATTGGACCATGAAAAGAGGCTATAAAAACTTTTAAAGAGCTTTCATGGATAATATAATCTTTTCTTAAAAAAATAAAAACATGTTGAAGTCTTCTTTTAAGAATGAGATTGAACCCTAGTGTGGAAAAATAAAACCATTTGGGGGACCTTGCATGGGGATAGATTAATGTATCTTCTCCTTGTTCCACTAAGACAGTTGTAGAGCCCGTATCTCTGTGTCTCTGTCTCTCTTTTACACACACACACACACACACACACACACACACTCACACTCAAGTAAAAATAATAGTAATTTGTAGTGTACCTATTTTATCTTCCAAAAAGTGTCCCTGAAGTTCATGTATGTTTAAATACCCTTCCCATTACCATGCTGATGAGATAGGTAAGGGAGTTAAACAGTAGGAGTATGTGAAAACATTTCCAGGAAACTCCTCAGGTATTAATTTTCTTATAAATAAAGCACTATACAGGGGATAATGCAAGGATTTTGGGGCACAGTATTCAGCCTACTGAATGTGTCCCTTCTGTGTACTTTATAGGTTCTTGAGATTGTGGCAGAGTAGGACAATAGTTAAAAATGTCATGCACAAGTGTGAGCTTTGATGGAGATGAGAGAATATGATATGTAACACTAAGGAAGAGTCATCTACCAATGGTGGGGCTTTAGCACAGAGAAGATGGGTGTAACCCTCATGCTGGGAAAATCGGACCTCTTTCCTAGACCAGTAGGTCCTTTCAGAAGCTTCCAGATGGTTGACTTTTGTTCCTACTCCTCAATTACACCCAGCCCTCCATGAAGCCTGGAGGAAGGAGGTAGACCACCACAGATGACCTTTACTCTGAATTCTAAGGGAAACAAAACAGAGGGCCACTTAATTGTCTGCGATCTTCAGATTCTGGTCTGACTCATTCTTGTCACTTGTCATTCAACAATGATAGGTAAGTTGAGAGCAGGCGGGACTAACGGACTATTCTGTCTCCTTCCTTCCTCTCTCCTTTGCTCCTTTGTGTCTCTAGATTCACAGAACTAAGGAGGACAGGAGGTCAAATGCTTTTTGAAAGTGGTGCAAAAGAGTCTTCAGAAGCATTACAGTCTTCTGCCATTGTTCTCTTGAGATTTGAAGTTAACCAATACCACGCTGCTCCCATTAGGAAGTGGATCCATTCATGCGAATATCAACTCAGATCGTATGAAGTGTGATGCCACCACCACGGTGGAAATTGTATATCAAAGACATCTTCAGGTGTCTCTAATCCAAATCCCTCAGTTTATAGCAATGTAGTTTTTTGAGATGAAGTCTCACTATATTACCTAGGCTGACTTTAAGCTTGTGAGCTAAATGACCCTCCTGCCACAGCCTCCCCAGAAGTTGGGATCACAGGTGCACACCATGATCTCCTGCTCATTTTCTTTTTTTCTAGTTTAAAATGATCTCTTTGGGTATGTCCACAGGATATGTGGGACTGGGACATCTATTTTATTGCAGGCCCTAGAAACAGTCGTATTTTTATTGTATCACCATTCTGATTATAGAACTATAATCAGTATTTATTACCAAGTGCCATGTAAAAACGCCTGTTTGGGGAAAAGAGGCTTGTCTCATTTGGAGGAGCATCCTAGCAGAGGAGACAAAAGCTTCTATTCCAGGGGGATATCACACAGCTGCGAGACAACAGGGGAGGAGGGAGAGGAAAGGTTGGGGAACGTCATTGCCTCAAGAGACTGAGCACAACAGTACAGCTATTTGGATGTAGAGCATAGCGTATGAAAAACTCCAGCTTTGTCTTTGAACTTCTGCACGTTTGCCACTTAATGACAGTATGTAGAAAGGGGGCAGGAGTTTTGGAAGTCAAGTGAAAACATCAACCTTTTGTATTCCAAGAAACACATAGACCTTCTGCGAGAATCTTTAGCTCTCTCCTGTTCGGTGCCTACTGTTCCTAATAGACTGGGACGCGGGCAGAGACTGCTTTCAGAAATCCATCTCCGAGGTAGTGAAATCATACACCTAGACATGGCCTCCAAGGAGGAGGGAGTTCCTGTGATTGTCTTTCTCCCTAGAATATACAGAATCTGCTTATCTCTAAGCTTTGACGCTAAGGGCATGCCTTTGAGACAAGGGCAGAAGTTTGGGGAGTTAGAGCAGAGGCTTGCTGTCTGCAGGAAAATAAAAATTATGATGGATCTTCATGGAAAAAGGACCAAGGGATCGGGGCCAAAAGAACACTGTCCTTGAAAAATCACAGAAAAAGTTTACGTAATTTTCTCTTTTCACAGATTTGATAGACACTGCTCTGGCATAGGCTCCCATTGTTTCTTCAGAATCACTTATTAATTCACCAGAGAAGAAAAACGCAGTCCTTCTTCATTCTCCTTACATCACAGCATAATTTCCATAACTGAATTTCTATGATTCTCACATATACTATTAAAATATTTCTTGAGCCTGTTTTCCTTGATAAAGGTTAGAATTTAAATAGCATTAGCATGAAGTTTGGCTTATCAGGAGCTGGTTCTCCAATTGCTATGCCACAGCTTTGGACGTGTGCTTTCCCGTTCCTGTGGGATTCACCTGGTGGAAGTAATTTAGGGGAAAAGGAAAACTTTGCATGCAGACACCAAAGAAAGGGTAGGAATTTAAAAAAAAAAGGAGTGGGAGAACACACAGTAAACAGCTAAATAAGAACAAACAAAATTTTTCTCAATTAGCATATTATCGATTTTTTTTTCATACTGGGAATTGAATTTAGGAACTTGTTCTTGCCAGGTAGGTTCTGTGCCACTGAGCTATATCCTCAGCCCCACACTGTTGATTTTTAAGAACTACAAGGAGGAAAAAAAGTGTGGATTAAATCCTTTAAAGTCACCATTATTGAATACATTATTTTTATTTTAAAACAACAAAAAACAATGATGATACAGAATTTCAAAACAAAATGATGAGATTAAGACTGGTTAGTATATTGCGTATTGTTATCTTCAATGTGATACTTTGTTTCAAGGTTGTTGGTGTCTATTTGCAAAGAAATAGAAAAAGACTCTCATCTTTTAATGGCCAAGTGGACCTTTCCGTCTGGTCCTTTCTACCTTCCAAGTGTTTTCTTCCTGCCCACGGGAACTCTGAGTTAGTTGCAGTTCCTGGGGATGGGGGCTGACCAGACCTTGGGCATCAAAGTGAAGTTAAGCTATTATCATAGAATTCTCTTCCTTATTCCAAGGAAATAGGCTCCTAAACTGCACATGGGATGGTGAAAGATGGGGAAAGTGAGGCAGTGATAATATCAGGAAGGAAAACTGGAGTGGATTTACCAGGTTCTTGTGACATGGAAGGTAAGCAAATGTGTTTTTCCAATTATGTGGGTGCTGAAAGCTTTAAATCTATTTATTTATATTCCCAACTCCCTTCTACCTTTTCATATCACCTTAAGAACTAACATTTGGATATCAGTTGACATTTTGGAGATCACTCTTGGACCAACACACAGAAATAGACACAGTGTGAAGTAATTTCTTTTGCTGTGTGTCTATTACTATATTTAAGATTAGCTGGTGATGTAGTTAGGACCAAAATTACTTGTGATCTCTTGTAGATACCTTAGGGTTTATCATTTGAAGTCCATGACTTTTTCGTAGGTCCAGAAAAATCTACTGATTTCTAGATCCTCTGGCATAGAATATTTTTTGTGCAATGGAATTCAACCTATAATAACTGGCAAAGTGGTAAGTGGGACATTTGCCTGGTATATATGACCCTTAGGAATATTTTAATATGTTAAGTGGTGGGAAGTGAATGAAGTGTGAGAGTAACTCAGGGTGATTTTTAATCTATAACTTACTAAATCCTAGTGAATTCAGAATATCTGTTAAAATGATGGTGTAGTCAGTACTGTGAAGCACATTGATCCATGGTTACCATAGCAACCAAGACATGCCCTACAATACCAAAAGTGTGCCAACCCAGGGATCCAAGAAGGAGTATGTCCTCCAGCATCGCACATGTGACCCCTTGAGGTTTTATGAGGATCTCATCATTACCTTGATTCTAGAATCAAAGAAATCTTGCCTTTGGAAAGCCATTGCTTAATGTTATGATATAGGTAAACCTGGAGAGAATTTGATGCAGATTTATTAAAACTTTGGAAGCTAAATGTGGTGCTCTCACATTGGTGATTTCAGTTCTCTATTCAATTAAGTTGACCTAAATTCGTATGAATACTAAGAAAAAAAGACGTGATCTAAAATATTCTTTAGTCCAATCCTTTACATCCTGTTAAGACTACACCTAACCATGTTGACAAGATTGCCATTCTTGTGAGAAAATTGTAAAAGCTACAGTATGCTGGCAAACTGTGGTAGCTGACTTGAAGTGAAGTCATTAGAAGTTTTCCATTAAAAAGAGAGAAAGAATAGGTCAAATCTGAAGGGGGCTAGGAGAATCTGGGCATATGAAAAAAAAGAGACTCTGGATGTGTGGTCTGAGGATAACAAGGATGAATATTCTTGGTCTTCAAATACATGCAGAGCCATTATTCTGAGAATAAGAATGAGATTTTCTCCATCATTGCTGGGCTCGAGAAAGAGGAAATGGCTCTGACCTACAGCCTGAGAGCTTTATTTTATCAAAAAGAAAGAATTCAGTATGGAGTATTATTAAGGGGATAAGTGAATGAAATGAACAGAGCGGAACCTCTACAGCAAAGTTTATGCCTAATATCGATGTTTAAGATTTATCATCCACTCTCTGTTGCTTTTGAAAAGTTTGGTTAAAAACATGTTTATGATTAAGAATATTTTAGGGCTTTTATTAATCAGCTTGAACTATTGCAAATGTCATATGAAACTCATTTTAGTTGAGGAAAGAAAAATTTAGGGCTTCTTGTGGAAGCTAATCCAATCGAAAAGGAAGAGGGGAGCAAGCTCAGCTTCCTCTCTCCCGATAACCCTTCCTTTGACACGTAGACAGAGTCCCAGTGTTGGTGCATATGAACATGTCCATTGTGTGTCCTGCAAGCTAATCAGCTGGAAACTGCTATGTGGTACTTCCTATGATGAACTTACATTTTATAGACATTATTCATAATGCTTAGCAGGTTTATACGGGGCACATAGTAAACACATTACTTGCTTGTTATTTTTCTTCTCAGTTAGTCCCATTTATTTCTATTTATTTATGTATTTGTTTTTCAGTTTTAGGAACCAAACTCAGAACCTCATGCTTACCAGGCAGGCACTGTGCCACTAAGCTATATCCCTAGCCCTTAATCTCATTATTTGAAGCGTATGTAATTTAAGGAACAAAGACTTTTTTTTTTGCTTCCAGGATATAGGATCAGGAAAACAGAGATAATAAAAACCTTTAATATAATTAGGAAAACAACTTTATGCCTAGGCAAAACACTCAGAATTCACAGATTTGAAT
This sequence comes from Dolichotis patagonum, assembly GCA_004027295.1. Classification (NCBI taxonomy): domain Eukaryota; kingdom Metazoa; phylum Chordata; class Mammalia; order Rodentia; family Caviidae; genus Dolichotis; species Dolichotis patagonum. The sequence continues at coordinate 67,560 of PVJX010003560.1, read as the reverse complement.
TTTGAAAGCAGAATGTTGTGGTTTTTATGATTTATTTATTTATGAGAGAGTTTTGCTATGTGGTCCAGGCTGGTCTTGAACTCACAGTTATCTTCCTGCCTCAGCTTCACAAGTGTTGGGATTGCAGGCATGTGCCAGCAATCCCAGCAAATTTGTGGTTTTAAACAAGGTCAGTATGATCTTTTTCAGTGTATGCTCATGAGCCTTAGAGAATGTCCTTTTAGAATGTGGGAGAATAAAATAATTTCAACATAGAATAATTCTCCTGACTAGTCACCCAAGTGCTAATGTCGATGAAGTGCAAGGTTATGAGAGTGTGACTGTTGAACATCTTTTATTTATTTACTCATGTATTCAATTATGCAATAAACATTTCTAGATGGGTCCTGTGGCCTCATTCCCATGCATCAGGGACACAAGAGCAAATAAGGGAGAAAGAACTTCACTCACAGCAAGTGCATATTTTAGGGAGAGAATAGCAATGGATAATTAAATAAGATAAAAACTAAGAGTAAACAAACTGGTTTTGAAAGGGAATACAATTTAATCAGGATCATCTGGCCTCACTGAGCAGGTGACACTTGATCTGGTAGATTCAAATCTCAGTTGTGCCACTTCCTAGGCAAGTGATGTTGGAGAAGCTATTTCTGCGAGTTTCGTTTTCGTCATCTGTGAGATGAGGACACCTATTACCTGGGGATGATGTGAAGCTCAAACGTAACAGCAAAGGTTATGTGGGACCTGATATCCAAGAAACACTCTGCTATTTAACATTAGCTGACTATGATTTTTACTGTAAAACATTAACCCTTATGCCAGTGGGTCAGGAATCAATTTGTGCATTGTGGAACATTTTGCTTAGTAACACAGAATGTTACTTCTTTCTTGTTGGCAAGTGGGACCATGTCCTGAGGCCTGATCCCCCAATTTGTGTTAAGACAGCCTGACAGATTCTAGAGGAAGGCTGGATCCCTTCCAGCAGGATCGCCTGTCAAGGGCTTGTCCAGATAAGGCGGTTGACTTCCGGTTGTGCAATCACTGCCTCTCTCAGAATTTACACCCTCTCTCTTTCAGAAACCAGATTCTCACTCAAGTGGAAGCATTTTTGGACTGAGACATTGTAGTGTATGAAGTTTTCCATTTTTTTTCTCCTTTCCCTCAAATGTTAGGTCAAAGCACGAAGCAGAACAGAAGGGTTTGCAGAGGGGAAACAGATGTGTACTGTTCATTTCATAATCACAAGCCTGGATGGATATGGAAGAGCAATAACAGTTTCCAAGACAGAACTGCAGCAAAGATACCCTCAGTCCTGTTTGTTTAAGTATCCTTTGCTTAAAGTCTCAATGTATTTCCAACTCTCCTCGGTGACCCCTTTGAAGGTCTTACAGTCGCACTGATTATTTATTTTATGGGCAGTGGTCCCTGGGGAAGAGGGATCTTTGCTAATGCGGGTTTCAGGCTCTGCCCAGGCTCGAGGCTTTTCTCCTGTAGGTGGATCTCCCTGTGCTCAAGACTGCCTGGTTGGTCTTGCAGTGTGACGCTGTGTGATCCCGGGTGCCTGTTCTGCTGCTCTGCACTTCCTGTGCCAGCCATTCCCAGTGTCTGCTGGTGCTTAGCTCTGGGGTCTCCTTCCAGGGCCTCCCTCCATGTCCTAGCCATGGTGCAGATTCTTTCTGAAAGCACTCTGCTTCCTCATTTAGGAATTTGCTGGCTGTTTCCTAGAGATTCTAAAAGCCTCTTCTGTTTCAGACAATCTGGGAGCCGCTCTCTAGTCAAGAACTGCTACATACACATTTGCTTTTAAGTTGCCTTTACTGCTTGATGGTTGAGTACAGAATTGCTCCTTTGGCTTGAATTATAGGCACATGTGTAGCATAAAAAAAGCTTGAATGAACTCACTAAGCTGCATGTCTGATATCAGATAGTTTTGTTTTGAACAACAAAATAGCAGTTTCCCAGGTTCTACCTAATGAGGATTAGCATGGATGCTTGTTGAAATTTGTGTTCACAGCTCTGTCTTTTTTCTTTTAATGAGTCTGGTTTGGCAGTCCTGGCTTGCACCCAAGAAGCTGCCTTTTTTTTTCTTTAACAGGTAGTTTTCCTTCTAATCAGGCAAGTTTGGGAAATATACGTACAACATGTTACTTGCAGGTGAATAAATAGTTAATTAAACAAGGTACTTAGGAAGCTTATATGTTTATATATAACTTTGTATTTGATATAAGCAATTTCAACCTAGTGACTATGGTGGAGATTACTAAATGTCAATTAAAATCTGTTTGTCCCTTCTCTGGGCACATGGCTAGCCTCCCTTGCAGTTGCGAGTGGCCTGTAGTCCAAGTTCTGTCTGGGACAGTGAACAGAGAGTACGTGTACTGTTTGTGGGCCTGGCCTATGCCTCCACTCTGCTGGTCACTCCTTAGTCTTTCATGGACTCTTGTCTAGATGCAGAGTACCACAAAGCCCTCGGAAGTGGCCAAGTCCAAGATGGAAAAATGTAGATCTCTAAATGGCCTTATGGGACAGAACTGTTTCACCAACTTGAACACCTGCCCAGGTCTCTGATATGATCAAGAAATAAGATTCTAGTAGGGTGACTCACTATATATTTCCATGTGTTTGTTACCACATCCTTGCTGATCTTGTGGTTTGCTCCAGTGTTATGAAAACCTAAAAAGCGTGCTGTTGGCTTCTCTGCTGGGAGGCAGATGGTGCAGGGTGGGTGGATGAAGCGCTGTGTTACACTGTGGTGAAGCAGTTTGTGAAGCCTGGGGAGTACGCTCAGCTCTCACTGAGTCCATGGCACTTGAGGAAAAGTTCAGAAGAAGCCATAATTTTGGTGTATATTCATTGTTACTTTACATGTTTAGTAAGACAGTATCAGAATATACTGTCAGTATAAGTTAGAGCTAAACTGTTGTTTACAAAGTGCAGACTGACAGAACACAGGTATCGGTGACCATATAGGATAAAAGTTATTGTTTGTGGAATCTACAAACAGAAGATCCAATTAAAAAAGATTTGAGCAACAGATGCCCAGGAAACTTCCCTGTGAAACCAGGAGTATCTTCTCTGCTCAAAGATGAGACCCGGATGTTGCCCTCCCAGAATCTGTTTTGCACAGCCTCCAAGTAGCTGTAGTTGTTTGAGAGCAAAGGGAAGTCGGAAAATAAAGCTTTCTATTTCGGAGCTATGTCTAGGAAGGATATACTTTGCTATTGGATATGGTTACTGGCATGTGGTTACATGAAGCCTAGTAGGTTTTCAAGGGAGTTGTATTTCCAAGGAAACTAACTTTGGACTATATATACCTGTGACCATAACAACCAGTACCCCCTGTTCCTCCCAAAACATGAAAGAGAAGCAAGCTGAGAAGACTGTGTGGCCCCTCAGAAAGTCAGACTTTCCAATGGCCCAAGTCACATGTGGGCCATAGAGGAAAATGGATAAGGGAGAAACTTGCAGAGGGCTGTGCCAGAAGAGTTGAGAATAATGGCTAAAAATATTTCTCCCACTGAACAGTGTCAAGGTCAGCTTAAGAACTTTCCCTCTTGCCAGGGTGGGGTCTTCCCAGTGCTTGCTATTAGGATTCTGTTATTGCTATGTGTCTTTCATTCCTCCCCTCTGAAAGGGCATTTGAACATCTTGGTCATTCACTCCCCTCATTTCGCCACTGTATAAGGGGCAATTGTGCTTATGGGCTGGATAACTGCTCTTGGTTTGGGCCATGAGGAATCGCATCTAGTTCAATGGTGACCCTGGTGCTCATTTGGGACTTTGGGGTGGTGGCAGTGATGCAGTGGGGTTTTGGGTGATCCCTCTGGGAAATGGTGAGTCTGCTTTACATGTGGGGAAAAGTGGGTACAGATATTTGGTCGGAAAGATTGAAGAAGAAATTACTGCCTGTCATCCAACTCCATTCTTTGTTCTTTTGGACACAAAGTTAGGCATTTTCTCCATCTTCCTTAGAGTGAGGAATGGCCTTGTGACTAAGTTATCTGCTGTGCAGAGTGACTGGGCCAGAGTGACTTGGTCCATGACTGTGCGTTCAGGTTTTGCTGTGCTCTTTCTCGTTATAGTCATTGGGTGCCGATACGGACAAGATACTCAGGGATGATCTGGTCACAGGATAGAAGCACTCTGGGTCCCTGAGTAACCATCTGGAGGAAAGCAGCCCTATTGACTTGGATTCTAGACCAGGAACATAACAATGGCAAGGAGCGTCCTGCCATTGTGTTTGTATCTATGTATTCTAGCAGGTTGGCAAAGCCAAACAGTGACGTTTAAATAAGCCCCATTAATTATAAACCTACACGCTGCTTCTATTGCCTATTATTTTATACCCTTCACTTACTCCATTACAAACAATTTATCCCTGTGAAAATTGATTAACACCTTTCCGTCTTGGTTTCATCATCAGTAAAAGTGAGAAAGTAATAGCATCTCATAGAATCATTGTGAACAAAAGCAGTGATCAATGAAAATTCTTCAACATGTGTGGGACCCTAGGGGAAATCCCCAGTACCAAAAAAGAGGAAAAAAAGAAAAGGAAAGAACCCCAGAAGAGCCTTTGAGCATACCCAAATCATAGCGAGCTGGTGAGTGTGTAGCAGGTATTACAGCTGCCCAGCTGGCGCCCAGTAGTGGTCTGTTTCGTGCTTCCTATAAGCACACTCTGGAAGAGCACACGTCTCCCTAGTGAAATGGATGCTGACGCTGCAACTAGGAATGAAAAGCACCTTAGAAAAAAGCTGCGCTGTGAACCAAGATGAAATGCTATGTGGATGCGTGTGACATATGAATCGTGTCCTTTTGTTTTGTGAAAATTGGGCACAGCCAAAAGGTGGGCTTCAGAGTATTCGCAGACAGTGCCAGGCCAGCCTGTGACTCAGCACTGGTGCCTATTAAATTCATGATGGTTTTTATCCCAACGTTGTTATTGCTGAAAATGAGCTGTTTGGTTTCTGCTGAGCAACCCAGAAGGTGTCATGGATTTTTGTTTGTGGGAAGTACATTTTTAGCCAAAGGAGAACTTATCTTTACACCAGGGTGGGCCTTCCATAGATGAATGAGGGAGGCAGTATCTGCTGAATTTTCTCACTGTCCTTCCCTGAGAGGTTTGGCTGGTCACCTGCCTCCGTGCTGTCTTTGTAAACTGGCCAACTGCAGGATACCCAAGAACTGAGACAGCCAAGATCTTGACACATCTTGGAGCTAACCCCCTGTTCATCCCACCGGAAGAGGGAGAGATAGATGATTTCAAAAAAGCTATCCCAGAAGCTTTAGATAGACAATTGATGAAGCATTTCCTGCTCTGCACAGTGCAGGGAGCCATAGAGCCACGCAGCCAATTGTGGAGCTAACACTCTTGTTCACAGGGGCCCGTTCACTGGGGCCTGCGGTGTCTGCAGCCCTCAGTGTGCTGCTGGGTATAGCAGGGTCATGGAGTGCAGAGGCCGTTTCCAGTACTGGAGCAGAACTTTCTTATGCTGCTCTGGTCACACATGCGTACCTTTCTTTTTCAGCTGTTTATTAGTGTTTCTGTCTCATTTCTAGAAAAGAAGCTCACAGTTTACCATCTCTGTAGTACATCTGGCTTTGAAAGCAGTTTCACCCCCAGAGGCCTGAGGGGCACTGGCCAGTCCAGGCATTGGGGTGCACACTGCAGGGGCACTGTCTGTGGGCCCTTGTCCCTGGGTCTGTAGTGTGTTCTCCCGGAGTCTAGAAAAGCAGTACCTGCAAATCACATCACCTCAAAAGCAGCTACTGGGGGCTGAGGAGCCTATGGGACTTTGAGTTTTTGATTGGAGAAACAGAGCTAGTGACTCAGCTGGTCTCCCTCTTTCCTGACATTCTCATGTATTTTTATCTAAGGTTAAGAATGTGGTGATTAGCTTTAGGGTCCCCTGAGAGCTGCTTTAGGTTTTCTTGTGGCTGACAGAAAAAGAAACATCCTTTTAAAACAGATGCTTCAGGAAAAGCAAAGAAACTCCTGAGTAAAATTTCCCAAATGGACAGAACTACGTCGCAGCTCTCTACAAGTCTGGGCCTTTGTTTTCATTCACTCTTTATTTGTATGTTGCCCCTCGCTCACCTGTGGCTTGGGCCTATTTCCCCAGCCGTCACTACCATGCCCCACTCTGGCCGTTATGGATGTGATGAGTGTCTCAGGCTGACTGCCACTTGATGTGGTGGAAAAAGTTAAAACTGACTTTCAGTTCTTTGTGCAAGCAAATTCTTACACCTCACATTCTAGGGTAGATGAGTGGTGGAAGAAAGACCCTTAGACAAAATACATTTCAATATAGAAGATGAGGGAAATGGTGAATCAAGCATACTGTAAACAGATTTCAGCTGAAATTGGCTTATTTCACACACCCATGTACACTAGTGTAAGAGCCATGCATACAATCTAACCAACACACAACCCAACTAAAATCAAATGAAAGTTTTCTCTTTATGTCATAGTTCATGTGAAACATTAATTGATAAGAATATTTTACCAGTAGAGAGTCTGCTACAAAACTCAAAGCTAATGATGTGAATGCTTCAGGACATGTTGAGTCTTCCCTGGAAGCAGGGTAGGAAGGAGGGTCCAGAGATATTTCTTAGATACACTTGTCACAAACATGAGTGACCCCTATGCTTTTATCACATTCCCCCTACCATTCAGTCCTAGCCCTCAGTTAAATTTGGGGTTACTTGGGAACATGCTCTGCAGTATGCACTATACGTGTTTGAATTGGCCGCCCCACATTTAGGTTAGCTTTTGTTTTATTTTATTTTTGTTTCTAGGAATCAAACTCATGACCTCACGCTTGCCAGGCAGACCTTAGCTGAGCAATATCCCCGGCCCTAGGTTAGCTTTTGAATGTAAAGCGAGGGAGAAATATTCCAAGTGACATTTACACACTGTAGAGCTATACTATTCAATAGATGTGACACTGTTCACTTAGGTCAAGACCACTTAATACTCTAGTACAATTATAGTAGAGATGAATTCAGTTATCTAAAATGTGAGCAAAATAGTTAAAAATATAATAAGCATAATATTTTATATATTCATTCTTCAACAGATACCTGTTGGGCCAGCAATTTGTTCATTTATTCATCAAAGTTTTAATGGACCAGGAACTATCTAAGTTCTGAAGGGACCAAGATAATTAAGATAAACTAATTAATTTTATTCAGTAACTATTGAAAGTCTACTAGATGACAGATTCTGCTTTTAGAAGCTAAGAATAGCATATAAATATGTCATGTAGTGTGAAGCATTGGAAAGGGAGACAGGTAACAAGGTCAGGGTGAGAGTGGTGTGTGTGTGTGTGTGTGTGCACATGGGTTAAACAATGTGGTCAGATGAAGCTAAGGAGGATCTCGGGGAAATGTAAGAGCAAGTGTCAGTCTTGAAGGATGGAAGGAGTTTGATGTGTTTCAGGAACAGCAAGATGGCAGCTTTGGCTACAACAGAAATATACAAGAGGAGAGTGTCAGGATTCTTCTAGAAGATAATGGTCATGTACTTAGAAGGAGAAGACCAAGAAAAGAGCAGATTGGGGGAAGTAAAAGCCTCTGTTAGGACAAATGAAGTTTGAATGCTTGTTAGACATCTATAGGGACAGTTAACTGTATGAGTGTTCTGAGATTTTGGGGGGTAGAGATATAAATTACCAGTATGTAATAATATTGTAAGACATGAGACTAGATTTGATTAGCTAGGACATGAATTTAAATGAAGAAAAGGACCCAAGGGACTGAACGGTGAGATAAAGGAGGTGAACAGGAGAGAGTTTCACTAGTGGGTGGAATAAAACCAGGAGAATGTGGTATCCCAGAAACCAGGTGAAGTAAGTGTTTAAGGGAGCCTACAAAATAGCTTCTAAGAGGCCAAGAAGAGGACTGGATTGGGTGAGGAATAAACCCTTCCTTTAAGGAGCTCACAGCACAGTAGGAATGGGAAAATAAGGGAAGACATATACTGTTACACCATGGTGGGCGCTGTGTCCTAGGGCTGTAAGCACACTTCTGGGGATGGATTGGAGATAGGGCAAGGAGCTCTCTTACTACTTCGGGATCAATAGTACTTTTGGATCCTGTTATTCAGGAGGAAGGGATAAAACAAAAATTTCATAAAACTTTGAAAACCTTTGTTTTTTTATTTGATTGTGATTTTTCTGCCACTAGTCATGCAAAACTAATGTTTCCCCTTGTAAGTTAACATCCTACTACTATTGATCTATGTAGACATAGTTGTTAATAATCAATATACTGGTAACTATTTTATAAGGATAATAATACTCTTCTAGAGGTTGCTGTTGGGATTATATTTTTCTTTGTATTCTTTATCTTTTAATTACATTTTAATTCATTTTGATAGCTTTATGCAAGTTTACAGACCGATTCTTAATAATAACAGCTACCAAAAAGACCAATACTTATCACATGTGAGGCACTGAAAAGTTTCCCTACATTAGTTCATTTTGTTCTCATGAACACTTCAAATACCTTTACTGTCCTTGTGTTCACTTTGGTATAATGAAGGCCCAGAAAAGCTAAGTAACTTGCTCAAAGGAACAGAGACATCGGCAGAACCAGAATTAAAACTAGGTTGTCTGGTTTCAGAGTTCTCCATTTTGAGTAGAATGCTGTGCTCCCATCCTTACTACTGTACATCTCCTTTCCTGGGGCGGGAAGTTACTACTGAAAAATCTTCAATGGGAAATTAAAGTCTTTGACCTCAGTGCAATTTTCTAAAGACCCAGAAACCTAACTGCAGGTAAGTGGAACCAAGGAATAGGACCCAATGGTGCTGGGTCCAAATGGAAAAGACATTTAATTCTTTTACAGTAAATTTCAGACACTCATTGAGCACCTACTGGACTTGTGTCCCGCCAGCATGATCAGTGTGTGTATGTGGGTCGCAGAGGGGGGCAGCTGGTGTTTTGGATGGAGAATGTCCCTTTGCTAATAGAAATGAGCACCTCATTGTGATCCTAGAGGTGTGTGACTTGGCTCTTTGTTTCCCTTCTAGCCTCACTGAAAGCACATGAGATGATTATGTACTTAAAAAAAGTATGAAGTGAGAAGGAAGGCAACTACACTTAGCAATGCCTACTAGGTGCACAGAATTGCTCTCATGCAGTGGCTGTGATTTCTTGGAAGCTAAAATAATACAGTAGCCAAAGTCTTTGAGATGTTTGGTGCTCAAAGCATGTACCTAATTGACATATGGAATAATTTAATGGGGGCCGAATTTCACTGTGTTTCAGCCTTGCTTCACTCTTTAATGTTTTTAAAATATCAACTGACTTTACTTCTACACCCAGGCTTACCCTTTCTCTTCTTGGCAGCCCCGTGAATGGGCCACTGACCAGATGGAGATTTGGATAAATAATTTTCTCAACATTTGCAATTTCTCTCTTTAGTAGATTTTGAGTTCCACTTTTAAACATTTTTAAAAATAAGACACCGGTCACATTTCTTTTCCTGGCAGAAACAAAATGCAGAATAAATAACTTTTGCTGTGATGTTTTTGGGACCGGAATCATAGGAACTTTCCCAAGGCAGAGAGCCATAAATTTATAATTTTTTTTCTTAAAAGAAAAGTCTTATCTGTGCTTTTCTTTATTCTGGTCTCATTAAAATGTTCTTCTCTGGGCATAGTTACTATGCTTTCAGAAAAGATTAAGGGATCCAGTGTTAAAGAATACTCTTAATTTCTGTAGAAGTTATGCTAGAAAATGGATACTGTACTCTCTGTGGTTCTCTCCTGGCCTGCTATGTAGTATTGTTGTGAACCAGATACACAGAAGCAAGGGAAGACTTAGGTGAACCTCTAACTCTGGAAAAGGAACCACTTCCCGTAGGAGGAGGGCTTCAGCTGGTCACCAAGCAAAGTAAACACTCACGCTGCTTTCCTGTGGTTCATTTCCTCTTTGCTGATCCTGATTCAAAGCCAAGGTGAAGACAGAGAGATTTTCCTCTTACAAAATAAATCTCTGATAACTCACTATCCCTGTCACTAAGTTCAAAGCCAGTTATAAAACTTAGGTTGCTGTAAGCATGAAAAATTTCATGAGTTTGCATGTGAGAAAATAAGATTTCTTTTGGAAAGTAAGAGAAAAGATCAAAGTCAAAATGGGAAAATTTAGATAACGGTATTCCTGACAAGTACACCTATTAGAACATTTGAAAACTAACAGTCCACAGAAACAAGAAAGTTCTGACTACAGTACCTTAAGTGTCACGCTTTAAACTATCATATGCTCAATTTTGTCCTTTGGACATACTTTAAAATGGTTCAGGTTTTATTTGTATTTGTAATTTTACTTTTAAAAACATATCACTTAAAATATTTCTTTTAATGTAAGATTTAGATTGCCTAATTGCTATTTTAAAACTTTTTAATGCTTTTCTCCCTATTTACAACCCCAGGAGAATGAAAGTACAGCAGTTCAGCATCGTGCATTATAGAAAAAAATGAGTATTTTATATATTCATCATGGCAGTTTCATTTATGATAAAAGCAGCATGAAGCAAATACATAAAAGGTGGCAAGATCTTTTTTATCAGCTGTGTGTCTAGTGGTATTCTTCTTTTCCTTGATAGAAAAGAATTATAATGCAAGTACACTATATTTTAAAATGTTCACAATAAAACACTAATGACTTTTCAGGCATATTTCGAATTAAATCTCTGGTCCAAAGTCTAGAGACCAGTTCAGGGTGTTTTCCCAAGGTATTGTTCTTTGCTTTGGAGGGGGGGAAGGGTGTTATAATCCCCACTGATGCATATATTCTTTTTTTTGGTACCAGGAATCGAACTCAGGACCTTGCACTTGTCAGGCAGGTGCTGTGCCACTGAGCTAAATCTCCGGTCCCTGATGAACAAATTCTTATCTCTACGATTCTGGCAAAGCCACATTATACCGAGCTATCTGGTGCCAGCCAGGCCCATGCCAAGTCCTGCCATTTGCACTAAGCCAGGCCCTGCAGAGCCTGGGCTGTCACCTCTCTCCCGCTGCCCTGGGGCCCAGAGCCCCAGAGCGCTTGGACAGTTGTGCTTACCTGCATAGTGGTCAAACACAGTGGGCACATACTCCTCGGGGAAGGCATCGTTGGCGTAGCTCATCAGCAGGCACGTTTTCCCCACGGCGCCGTCCCCAACCACCACACACTTCAGCATCTTCTTCTCGCTGTCCTGGCCACCACAGCTGCAGCTGCTGTCATTTCCCTCTCTGCAGTTCATTCTTGCGGCTCCAGATGCCGTAACTGGGAAGTGAGCCGCAGGCTGGAGTTCGCTCTGCCTTCCTTTGGTGACCCTAGAGCATACAGGCAAGTCCCAGGCTGGCACAGGCTCCGCTGCTTACCATCTTGGTAGAGAAAGGTGGCACACACTTGGGGGCATGATGAGCAGGGTCAGTCCCTGTCCCCTGTTAGTTTGAGCTAGGAAACCCTCATTGCCACAGCATTCTAGAGGCATCCGGGCAATTTAGAAATTTCAGTAGCTGGAGGGCTTCATGCTACACTCCCCATCCCCAGCCTGGCTGGAGACGGTGGAATTTTGCTAAATCTTCCCCATTTCCCACTTCACCTCTAACATGGAGGAAAGCTGGGCTTTTTAATGGAGTTTTCCCCTTGCTTCCTCCAGCTTGCAGAGTGTCAGGAAATCATGGGTTTCCTGCCGCATTCCATATTAGGATCAGTGGGCTGGCGAAGGCTGCAACAATGGGAGCTCTGTGTGTGTGTGTGTGTGTGTGTGTGTGTGCGCGCTTCTGGGGAACGATGCCAGGACCTGGAGTGGGAAAACACTAGGGTCCCTCTGCAGACGCAAGCTGTCAGCCTTCCTGTCCCACCCGCTGCTGGGGAGGCCTTGTGCCTTTGGCTGGCTGAGCAGAAGCTGAGGAGGGGTGGGAAGAGGGAGGACTGCTTGGTAGGGAGAGGAGAGGGAGGGAGTGGTTGGGGTGTGCAGAGAGAGCCACCCCAGCGACTGCAGGATAACACTGACATCATCGCTCGCTGAGTCACCAGTTAAAACTCTGCGAACTAAAAACGGACAGCTTTTTACTTTTTACTTCAAGGAGAAACCTTAAGTGATTCTTTTCTGCAACGAAGGAGAAAACCTTCCAGAGTTACAGTGTTTTCAAAGGGAAACTTCTCTAGGTCACAGGCCTGTGTCATCAGGTTCACAAGCGACTGCAGTTGAGCTTAACGCTGCGGCATGTATTTGGGATACAAGCTTTTTAAAAATGGTTGTAGCACCTAAGAAATCAATCACATGCAGGACGTTTGCATTTTCTTTTTTTTTTTTTGGTACCGGAGATTGAACTCATGACCTTGCACTTGCTAGGCAGGCACTTAAGCCACTGAGCTAAATCCCCAGCCCCACGTTTGCATTTTCTTGTTAGTAAATAAACATGTACGCTAGGCTCATACTTAACTCTGGTGAGAATGGGTAGATACAGAATGACTTTTTGGTTTGTGTAAGGTCCCTCGTGCTGTTTTTGCTCAGATATTTCCTTTTTCAATTTAGTCCTCTCCCCTTGGGTCAGCTTGGACCTCTTCAGTTACAAAGGAGCCATTGGCGGCTAATTTATTTGTCTGTTGGCTCCTTCAAAATGAAACCCCTTTGAAGTTCTGCATCTGATTAATGCACTTGGTCTTGGAAAAGAAACGGAACTCTGTAAGTGTTTTTGACAAATGGGTTAAAATAGGGGAATGGTGCTTCAGTTAAGTTACGGTCTCTCGACTAGGTTATTCTGCAGCAGCAAACAAAGCTCAGTGATTGAAGTAACCTGAGTGTTTCTTGTTCGACTTGCGTCTCTGTGATGGATGGTGTCATCTTCAGCCATGCAGGCTGACAGAACACTGATGAGCACTGTGGCAGAGGGAGAGATGAACATGAGGAAGAGCCTTTGACCCGTAAAACCTCCTCCTGGAAGTCACAGCTCTGCTCACAGTAGGCCAAAGCCAGTGACATGGCCCTGTTGGGTTGTCCAGGAGAATCAGAGGTACAACATTACCATGCACCCACAAGAAGGAAGCCAGGCATTGCTGAACAGCCTAAATGGGGCCACCAGATATCGTTTAATTGAGGTTGTATTTGCAATATGAAAGTGGGATGGTCTTGTTTAGTGCCATTTTGAAGCATTTGAAGACATCTATGGCTATGTGTGATTTATGTGTTTCTATTTTCATTCAGTCTGCCTGGAATACCTAGATGTATGATACTAAAGTTGCAATTGGAAAACTTGTTTTACTTCTTAAAAAAAAAAGACTTGAGTATGAAGATAGCAGTTAAACAAGTCCAAGCAGGTGAAGGAGTTGTTGGCAGTGCAGAGACTCCCTCTGCAGATGACCAGGACTGCTGGGCACGATGTGATGGCACGTGTTTAGCAGCGCTTTGAGGGAATTCTTCCTGTGTACTTGTCCCTGACATGAGCAGTGAATGTGGAACAGTGCACCATTTGCAGAGTTTTCAAACATAGGGCTGGTCCACTAAGAGCCTGGGCCCCTAAAAGCCTGTGTTCCTCACTACAAACGTATCCCAGTGCACCGAGCATATGGCCTAGGAAGAAGTTGAGAAACAGGAGTGAGGTGAAACTCTGCCATACCTTCCTATCCTTGGATCATCAGATGCAGTAGTAAGTCTATTCTGATGGGTAAAGGGATGAACTGAGATTTTAAGACTTGAAGCGGCGAGCGATGGGTCCTTCCACTCAGAGGTCTGGTACACTTACCAGATTGGATTTTATGCAAAGATGATTTATGGCTGTGGAGAATATTGGTTTTAGTTCACAAAATAAACTCATTTCATCACTGTTTACTGCTCCATAAATTTAATATGTATGTACAAACACTTTGAGACGTCCTAGTAAAAATGGGAAAAAAGTTCGAACTTTAATCTCAGCCTGCAGATTAAGTAGATCACATACTTATATGAGAATAAATATTTTAAAATATGAAAATATTCAAATATCAAAAGACTGGCATGAGTAAGGATGAAAAAAACTTAAAAACAATTTAGCATTGCTCTTATGGGTCTAGGAGTCCACAGAATGGTTTGCTTGCCCAGGTAGAGCGGTGAAGAATGTACTTTGATTCTGAAGTTTCAAATGTGTAACTTTGCAAGTGGTATGAAGCTGCTCTCTAAAATATTTTGTTCCAGATGCCTGTACTTTTGGGTCTCAGGCCATGTAAGTAATTGGGTGGTGGTTACATAGCCATGAATTATTTGGTTTACCTCACCACCAAGTTTATACAAACTCACCAGCACATGGTAGAATACAGTTGGGTGATATTTTCTGATTCTTCCAAGGAATCTTAATTTCCTGGCTCCTTTTTGCCCTCTGAGCCTTGACTTCACACAAATTCCCCCAAATGGCAGCAGGGCACCTCTTTGCATAAAGTTTTGACCCTCTAAATGTTTCCAGTTTTACTGTGACTTTAGTAGAAGAGCTTACATTTCTTTTCTTCCTTTTCCCTTCCTTCCTTTCCCCTTTTCGTTTTTCCTATTCCCTTCTCTGTCTCCTTCCCCCTTCATGAGTCATTTCCATTCCAGACAAAGTCCTCTCTGGGGCTACCCTTGAAGTCAGATCTGTAGTGGTGGTGGGGATGGGGTGGTGCTATGTAGTTCTAAGAATGCTGACCCAAATCTACTGAGCCTAGGTCTCAAGATCGTTGGGGATGCTAAAATTGAACAATCTGTGCTAGGACTGGACTTTGCCCTTCCCTGGGGATGAGTTTTGCCATCAGTGATGTTTGTGCATCTGTTTTTCATGTGCTGGGCCACTTTCACTCAAGCCACGCATCACATCATGTCATGTCTTATCACATTAGTCACATTTTCTTGGATGTGTTCCTTTTGTAATTCCAGAAATGATTTTATTTTTCCTTCTCATCTCTTAATTTCAAAAGTGAGTTACTTGCAAATAATAGGCAAACGGGGCTTCTTTCAGTATAAAGAGGGCCCCTTGCCTAGTAATGATGAAGGGGAGTATGTGTGTTTCTTGAGTATTTCACTGTTGCATAGTTTAAGTGAATGCTAAACCTTGCCTTGGAGGAAGAGAGTCTTGTGTGTTAGTGGATCTTTTTTTTTTTGTACTGGGGATTGAACACAGGGCCTTGCTTCTGTTATCTGATTAAAAAATTTTGTCTCCATCTATAGAAATTAGGTATCAAGGACCATTCAAATTTCCTCTATCTAGAAACTATGGAGACATAGCATAGGTTAGAGAGATTTTTCCCACTAATTTCTGATCTGTCAGATTGGAGAGATGGTTTGTAAGGCAGAACATCTGAAATCAAGTTTGTGTTAGATTGTTCCTGCATCAAGGCATCAGAGCTGGAACAGTTTGGAGAAATAGCCATCTTGGAGTCAAATGATCCTTGGTAACTGCTTCAGCTAGTTAGAGACATGGGCCAAGAAGGCTAAAGCTATTGGATCGGCCATTGTCTGGGTTGACAGTTTTCACGGTGTCACTGGGACAGGGTGGTGTGGGGCTGTACCACAGTCTGCTGTCCTTTTGTTTTTTTTAATTTTCAAGAGAATAAAACAAAACACAACAAAGCAGATCAGAACAAAACAATGCAAGTAACTCATATTTCAAAACAAGACAACAGTATATCAACAATGGGTACCATCATGTCTCTTGTTCTCATCTAAATATGGTAGCCATTGTTGATTTTCCTATTGTCTGGTTTTGATCCTATTTCCTATTGTCTGGTTTTCCTATTGTCTGGTTTCATTACTCTGTTTTGATCAGTTTTATACTTTTTTTTTTGTATGAATTCATTGTGTGTGGAGATATAGATAACTATTTAGAAGAAAACAAGACGTTATGGTAGCCACTGTTGATCTCCTATTGTTTTGCTTTGAAATCTGTGTCACTTACATTGTTTTCTTCTGGTCTGTTTTGTTCTGTTTTGTTTTACCCTCTTAAATAAAATAAAATAAAATAAAATAAAATAAAATAAAATAAAATATTAGCTGTCCATACCTTCAGACATATTGAAATCAAGTACTAGACAACAGATGAAAACCAATCAAAACAAAGAATAAAAGCATTATTGGAGTTCAAAACAAGATGATAGGAAATCAGCAGTGGCTACCATAGTGTCTCATTTTCTTCAGTGTAGCTGTTCATACCATCACATGTAATAAAGTCAGTTTTTGTAAACTCTTTAGGAGAAGTTCTAGGTGTATATAGCCTTTACAGCTGTTTGGGGATGCTGGGTGGGGTCCTACCAGGTTCTGAGTGAGGTGCCCATGTTGCATGGCTAGGTGGGGTTTGCTGTGCAGGACTTCAGCTCACACCATGCAGTGCAGGAGGTTCCCCTGTACTCAGGGTTGCTGGGTGGGGCCCCGCCATCCTTTTTTGTATATGAGCTATATTAGAGAGTGAAAAGTTTCCACCAGTCTTTCAGAGTGAGAAAGATTGGTGGAAAGATTGGTGGAAAGTTTTCACTTCTGTTATAAAAACAGCTCGAAATTGTTCTTGGTTTCAGATGCATGGGCAGCATCAGTGTCATATAAAAATTAAATCATATAAAAAATTAGGCAGAATGAAGAATTAAAACAATCCCAAAAAATAACTGAGGCAGTTTAGTTATTGTGACTGTGTTAAACACAAAAGGAGACCTTCTGAGAGGCTGCAATTTACTGACCAAACCTCTCAGGGAAAAACCCTACATGCAGAAGAGAGTGCGGTCCTATCTTGTGAACTCAATGTGTCTGTTCAGACTGCCTGCACAGATCCTTTGCTAGTTCATCTTTACCTAGAAATCACCTGCTTCAAGAGAGTCACAGAGACTTCCAGCGCTTAAATGAGACCACACCTCGAACGTCAGATTCAGTGCTGGTGCATACTAGGGACTGTGAGGAAAGATCCACGAACTAAGCCTCAGCGTGCTGAGTGGACGAAGAAGTTAAGGCAAGAAAATATCTTCAGACAAATCTATTAGAACCCAAGAACAGGAGAAGGAATAAAGTGAAACTCGTTTGTGATTGTAACCGCAGAAATCATTGTCTGAGAGAATGCGTGGCTTTCAAGTTAAGTGTCCCAGAAAATACACCTACCTTGTTGTGAAGACAGAGAATTCTTGCAAAGTGTTTGTTTTCCAGATAATTTTGTGAAATTTCTCTTTTTATTGTTTTCGTATTCACTATTGTGTTTTATTGAAAGCATCTCTGGGTACTTCAGTAATGGTTAGTACTGGTTTTTAATATTTCTATTGTTTTTGAACATCTTATATTTGGAGATTATTTTGTACTCTATTTCACTTTTTGGAAAACTAAAAAATGTAATTGGTTTTGTGAGAGGTATCTGTTGTCTACTATGGAAGTCTAACTTCTTTTTACTTTAATTTTATATAATAAAACTATAATTTTATGGACTTTATAATGGGAAAATGGGCAATATGTTTACAATGGTTTGGATTTTGTAAATTTTTATACACACTTTTTGTAAAATTCTAATTCATCCTTCTATATCAAAAGAGTGATGAATCTTCAAAACTACCTAGGAATTCACTTCTAATTTTGATTGCAGAAAAACATACAAAGTGCCATTTATTTGTTATGTTGGATGTGGAACCTTTGTAGTTGTTCATGTCCACCCTAAGGATGCTCAAAAAATTTTTCTGCTATATCTTCCTTTTTTTTTTATTATGTCTTAGAATCTTTCTAAACCTCAATCTCACTGAATCAAGAAAAGACTTTACAGTGATCCAATACAGCTTCCAAATAATAAGAGAATTAAGGCATTGCAAACATTTTCCAAAAAAAAGAGAAAAGGAGATCAAGAGATGGGTGTGGAGGCAGGAGGAAGGGAGAAGGGATAATAAAAAAAGAACTAAAAACTTACTGCAGAAAAACAGCTGAAAGGGAGAAATACAGACCCTTGGTCATGTTGTTTGAGTTCTTGACTGGTGTATTGCTAACATACATAGTTTTGGATTTCCCTTCATAACCAGCCAATACATTCCCTTCTGTTTTAAATTAATCTGAGATATATTTCTTTTTAAAACTTTTTTTATTTTAAAGAGAATAAAACCAAGCAAAATAAAACAGAACTAAGCCAATCAAAACAAACAAATCTGTGATATATTTCTATTATTACTTGAATAATCCATGCATGAAAGAGGGAAATCTTGGGTTAACTGTGTTTTGCCATATGATATTTGAGACAATGCATTTGGAGATGATTTAATTAGCAAGTGTTTTCTTGCTTACTCATGCTATCAAACTCTGAGGGACTGTGTCGGGCACATGTGATTATGATTTGAGTTAGTTTTATCTCCCAGTTTACTCTCTTATATTTACATGGTTAGGACGTATAGCCAAGACATTTAAGCCTTATTTGTGTAAACTCCTGAGTGATTCCCAGTAAATAATGAGTTTTTGTCTTCAAATAAAATATACAAATCACAGCCCTCTAGAACACAGTCAGTAATATATAATGGCTTAAACAACAAAATTGAATCCAAACTAGCTTATATCAAAAGTAATTATCTTAGTCCATCCATCTGCTATAATAAAATACTTTAGATTGGTTACTTTACAAGCAACAGAAATTCATTGTTTAGAGTTCCAGGTCAAGGTGCCAGTAGAGTCAATGTCTGGTGAGTACCTGTTCTTTACAGGCAGCTCCTTCTATGTCTCTCACAGCAGAAGAGACAAACATTTTTCTCAGCCTCTTTGTGAGGGCACCAGTCCCACTCATGAAGGCTTCTCCCCACTCATGACCCAGTTGGCTACTTCCTAATGGCTACATCTCTCAATACTAATGCATTGGTGACTGAGTATTAAAGTGCGTGTGTAGCGGGCATTAAACCTTCCTGTGACTGAGCATTCCAGGGAATCTCACTTTGATCCAGGACTCAGTATTGCTACTCACATCCATTCTTGGTTTCTTATTCTGGAGTGATTCCTCAGACTCTGCAAGTGGATCCCTTGCATTTGTGGGTCACCCTAGGGCCACAATAAATGTAAATGTCACATCTTCAGTTCCAGAACATGGAGAGTGTATATCTTGGCGTTTCCTGCACATGACTAGGTTTTTGTCTGCTTTGGATTTGGTGAGATGTGCTGATAGGTTTAAGATCCATCTGGCACCTACCGAACCCCAGAAGTAAAGATGAGGGAGGAAACTGTACACACAGATGTTAGAAGTGAAAAATAGTGATAGTATTAGTAATAGTAATAATAGTTCTGTGCTAATAGCAGTAACCATAATGAAAATAAGGACCAACAATCGAGTACTTACTATGTATTGGCACTTATTAACACATTTAATTCTTGTCCAAATTCTGTGGGAGAGGTGCAATTAAGTCATCCTCTTACAGATGAAGTAGCTATGATACAACTGAGTTCACATAGCTAGGAAGCGGGGCAGACAGGATTTGGACATTCCTTCTCGTTATGGAACTTATACCATTTACTGGGCTAGGTTCCCACAGCAGCTGATTCCAATCATTCCTTAATCAAAGATGACTATTAAGTATCCCTTCCCCCCATTTTCCTGGCCACCTTTTGCATCATCAAAATGGTGCTGGAACTGTAAGTGTGAAACTTCATTGCTTGGGCGTAATGACTAGCAGCATCTCCAGCCACGGATTTCTCGATTTGATATAGAACAGGGGCCATCTTAACCACTTGTTTTTGCTTTCCTTTTCCTGGTAGGTAAATTTGGCATATAAATAGGAAACATTTATTTCCTTTTACTTTGGATATAAAACTCATTGTCACAAAACTTGACTGTCTGAAACACTGTGGAGATGGGAGAGATAAATACCATTTTGACCATTCTTGTGTTTCTTCCAAAATGTATTTTGAGCATAATACATATTTTAAAAAACAAGCCGTCACATTCTCTACCCCACTAAAACATAAAATATACTATTACTGTGGCAAGTGAGCTTAATGAATGTGAAAGTATCTTAAAAGAATAATTGTATCCGTTTTTAATTTGCTTCAGTTAGCATCGGTCTCAGGTATCTTGGTGTGTGAACTTAATTCTTTGACAGTTCTGGTCACAAACTGAATTGGACAGGAACTGAATGAAATTCAATGGCCAGGTTCAGTGCTGACCTTGTGGGGAAATTTGATTTGCTTCTTGTTCCGTTTGGTTTGTGACTAGAATCATCACACATTTGTGAACTTTGGCACCACTATGTGTATTCCTAGTACAACTCATACCACTAGAGTCAATATAGTGTTTAATCTTAAATTATTCTGGACTGAAAATGTTTTTTTTTTTTTTTTAAATGTGTTTGAATTTTATTTCTGTCATTGAGTGAAGCTTCCTCAGGGTGAATATGGACTTCTGGAATCCTGCAGCAGACATGGGATTTGTGAAGTCTGCTTTGCTAACTGATGTGGTCTTAAACCCAGGCCTAAATATACTGAAAGGTTTTGGGAAGTGAGCTGGGAGAAGAATGCTCAGTTTGGAAGGCCTTTCTAGAAATATGGATTTTCCAGTGTCTCCTTAAGACTTTTTAAAACTTGGAATAATTTTACTGTGGATGCTAGTATAACATAGCTTCCCTCACGGTTATGTTGGAAAAATCAAATTTAAGACATCAAGGGCTCTTCGAGGAGGAAGCAGGCTGCAACTTTCCATCCAGTATGGTGGATTCCGCCCGGCTGCTGGCATTCTCCTCCCCAGCACTGTGGTAGACACTGTGGCCCTGCTTTGCTGACATTGGGCCTAGTAAATGCCCTCTGCGGCCCTGCTCAGCTGTCTCCAGGCAGAGGAAGTAACTTCTCCTGTTATCCAGACGGAAGTAGGAAAGGAAAGTGGGACTGACTAGTGTTTGATGTAGACCTATTATATGTCAGGCAGTGTGCTGTGAAATTTATGCACTTATGATTTTCAGCCCTTGCACCAATCAGACAAGCAGGTACTATGATTTTTGCTGCTCTTAAGTGGCAACAAAAGCTTCGAGCTGAAGTCACACGGTTGGCAGGTTAAATGACAAAAGAGATGCAAGTACAAATCTGAGTTTTAAGCCTTCAAACCTCTTGAGCACTTTAAAAGTCATTGTTAATGACAAATTATTATATGATTTTTCAAACATAAAGCATAGACTTGGAAAATTTCCTAGAAGTGGTTTACCTTAAATTTATTGATTTCTGCAGCAGATATTCATTGAGTACCTAAAGGGGGCCAAGGATATTATCATGAGCAAATTGGATGAAAAAGCCGCACTGCCCTGTGGAGCTTACATACCAGTGCGGGAAAATAAATAATAAACATAGTGAGTATATAATTTATCTTAATAGAAGAAAAGTGCTGTGGGGGAAAAAGCTATAGCAAAGTCATGATGATTGGCCAAAAGTGAGCCTAGAAGTCTGAAAGTCTGAGGGAGATGCATCTTGGAGAAGAATGCATTGGCAGCGAGACCAGCCAAGGTAAAGGCCCTTGTGGGAGAAATCTCTGGAAAGTTTGAGCTCTGCGTGATGGAAACAGAATGAGCAAAGAATAAAGCAAAGGCGGTAACAATGTGCCACACCAGATGGGACGTTTTAGGTCATGGTGTTCGTGGCTGAATATGACGGGAAGTTCACTAACAGGGCTGGGGAAGAGGAGTGACGTGGTTGGATGCGTGGATGGAGGTGAGGAAGTCTGTGATGTCTATAGTGAGACATAACGATGGCTTGGACCAGAGGGGAAGCAGAGGGAGTGAAAGGGAGAGATCTTATTACGGACATGCCTGTGACTTGAAAGATCTCTTGAAGAACTGGAAGTAGATTGCAAGAGACAACAAGAGGAATCAAGGTTCACTGCTCAAGATTTTGGCCTGAACAACTGGAAAGATGGAATTCCATGAACTGAGAATGAGTGGGGATTTTGGGATAAGCAAAATGAAGAGTGCGGGTTTGGGGCTGGTGCACTGTAAAACAAACCAGTGGAGACGCCGGGAGACAGTGGGATATGTGACCTTGGGTTTCAGGGACGTACATTTGCTCCCTTAGAGAGAGGCGAAAGCTCTTGCTGTGAGAGGAGCACAGAAGAATGTGGAGGTAAAGAAGGAGCCTAAGAGTGGTCTGATCTGGCGGCCAAGCACAGCTACAGTTCGAATACGTCCTCCCTAAATTCATGTGTTGGGAACTTAATCCCAAATCCACACATTAATGGTGTTTGGCCCTGGGGCGTTGGAAGGGTTATTAGTATTCAGTGAAGTCTGTGATGACCTTAGTGGCTTTACATGGAGAAGAGAAACTCTGGCGAGAGCTTCTTTCTTTTGCCGTGTGATGCCCTTTGTTACGCTTCCACTGCAGTGAGAAGGCTCTCAGCAGATGCTGAGCAGATGCCCACGTCATGCTCTTTGATTTCTCAGCCTAGAAAAACAAACTAAATAAATCTTTATTCTTCATAAATTACTTGATTTCTGGCAACAGAAAGTAGACCTAAGATTCCAAGGAAAAGAAACAGTGATAAATAATATTGGATATTTAAAAAAAACTAGAAGGGCTTTGAATATGCTTTGCAGGAAACAAATGATATGTATTTGAGAAGATGGCTATGTTTGAACATTACACAGTGTGTACATATGTAAAAGCATCAGATGATATTCCAGAAGTATGAGCAATTTCTGTGTGTCAATGAAAAAAAACACAGCCTAACGCTGCTGCTTTCAGCAGAGGAGGGCTAAAACCTGACCATTGGTTTAATAATGTGGAGATCTCCGTTATTGACAAGAGTGGTTTGGGGAAAACTTTATTGAAGGGATTTAAAGGAAAGATCAGATAAATTTTTTTTAAAGGAAAGAATAATGGTATGTTTACCACACAATGGGAATGACCTAATAAAAAGGAAAACAAATCAGTGACATAGGAGAGGGAGAGAGAATTGGAAGAAGGTGCTGACAAGTTTCTCCCACGGGGGAAGAGTTAAAAATATTTCTGCATGATGATCTGATAGCAACAGCGTCATGTCATTGAAATATGTTTTCAAGTGGTTTGCTCAAGTGCTGTGTCTTAGTGACCTCAGATTTTCAAATAGCCTGATCTATTGTTGGCAAGTGGGCATATCACGATTTTTTATGTGGAAGGTAAAATGCCAGGATTTGTTACAAAGACTGACCTACAGTGAGAACAGCTTTATTGCTAAGAATTTAATTTTTCCCCTAGTACGTGATGTTGTTCTTTGCTGATCCCAGAAAAATATGATAATATATTATTGAGGGATAGTTGAAAACCGTATCTAAATGCTACAGCAGACTCAGAAGAAATGCTGCTAGAACTGGATTTTGTTAGAATGGATAGAGAACTGATCCATATCAGTAACCTTTCTGATTATGGGTGTGTGTGTATGATATGCTGTTTGGCTCAGCATCTGACAGAGTTTTGTGTGTGATCTTTAGTGAAAAATTACCCTAGAATGTTTGAGTCCTCTGCTCGGTTGAATTATGAACTCTCTGACAGATTCACCCAGGATTGCCATTCCTGATGGTATATAACTGTGGTTTAAGATTTTATAGTGTATTAGAAATAAAATACTTTAAAAATTCATCTACATGTGGATGGAAACTCCTAAGTTTATGTGGAACTGGAAGCTTTGGTGATAACTGCAAAGGGTATTCTGCAAATAGTATGCTATCTGTTATTATTTTTATTGTTAAATATTTTCACTTCTTAATTGGGATGAGGCTTTGGTTCTTTCTCTTTTAAACCTAAAATTGGGAGCCCTGTGTTAACTGACTGTCCATCATGTGGTCATCAGCTGTTGAAAATTGGGGAATTACTAGGCTAGGTCATGCAGGGACAGGGAAAAAGTTTGGATTTTATTCAAGAGTGATGGAGAGCCACTAAAAAAATTAAGGGAGTAATTGTGCTCTTCTAACACTTTTTGTAAAGATTCTCTAGTACAGTAGTTGTGAAGGTTAGAGAGACACAAGTGAGGGAATAGAGAGCTAGTAAAAGCCTTGTCTAGGAGTCAGATTATGGAAGCAATAGTAGTACTGCCTCCTTCTTGAGGGTTTACCATAAGAACCGTATCATATAAATACGATTATTGGTCCCAATTTTACCGATGAAGACGTTGAGGCAAAGTGAGGCAAAATAACTTTCTAAGATCACACAGCTGTGAAGTGGCAGCTTGAATTTCAATCCAAGTAATTTGATTTGAGAATTCATACTTTTGATGACTGAGATCACTTTCCTCTCTCTGATGGAAATGCAGAAAGTCCCTAGGTGAATGAAACATAGACACATTGGATCAGTAGGGCTTGGCGACCCGCTGAATGTGAGTAAGTGGGAGGTGGAGAATGCAGAGATGTAGATACCTGTGAGGCATCTAGGGAGGTGACATTGTGTGCTGGGACCAGGTGAGTCTTCAACTGAGGGAGAGATGTGGACCAGAGACACCCATCTGGGCATCTGGAATGTATGGTTTTGGTTCAGGATGGCCCACAAGTAATACAGTGCCTGATATAACTGGGCCTACTAACACTGAGTGAATGAATTTATAAGAGCAGCCATGATCTTTGTATTTACAGTGCTCCTCAAAGTAATAATTCATGATATTTAAAGTTTAGATTTCTCAATGTTAGGTGGTTTGGTAATGTCTACTCCAAGCTTTTTTTCTTCTCAGTTATTTTCAGTGAAATGAAAGAGACTCTGAAAAAGACCCATTTCTAATATTTAAAACTATCTGTTTAGTGGATAGTTCTCATTATTTATGTAACTCATTTACTAAGAGATAGACATCATATATATATTGGTCTCAGAACTTGACAACTATTTTTTTTTTGTCTTTTTGAAACAGGGTCTTGCTATGCAGTTCACACTGCCTTTGAGCTCACTTTGTAGCCCAGGCTGGTCTCGAACTTGCAACAATTCTCCTGCCTCAACCTCCAGAGTGCTAGGATTTTAGGCACGTGCCACCATGCTGACCCTCACCAACTTACTAAACAAGATAAGAGGCACTGGAAACCAATGATAGTTATTGATTTTAAACTTTCAAGCCTTAATAACCTTGTATTTTATTTTATTTATTTATTTATTTAATTTTAAAGAGGGTAAAATTAAACACAACAAAACAGAACACAAGAAAGCAATGTAAGAGACATAAATTTCAAAGCAAGACAATCAGAGATATTCAGTATTTATCATATTGTTTCTTGTTTTCTTCCAAATAGTTGTCCATATCTTCACAATACAGAAAATTCACATGAAACAACATAGTATGGAACTGATCTGAACAGGATGAGGAAGGCTTTGTAGGACTTCAAGACCAGACAATAGGGAAGCCAACAATGGCTGTCACAGTGTCTCTCATTCTCTTCAAAATAGCTGTCCATACGTTCATGTGTTGAACTTAAACAAAACAAAACAGGCTAAAATCACTCTGAACAAAGAATGATAGTATTGCTGGATTTCACATCACGATGCTATGGAATCAGCACTGGGTACTTTAGTGTTTCTTTTTCTTCAAAGTAGTTGTTCATTTCATCATGCATTATATAATTAGTTCTCATAAACTGTTTATAAGTTCTATGCATGCATGAGTATCTATCCTTTCATGTATATCTATCCTTTCTGTATTAAAGGGAAAAACAAAACAAAGCAAGACAAAACAAAACAAATTCCTAGAAAAACATGAAATGAAAAAGTCATATAAATCCACAAGACAAGGTGATCTACAATGGTTACTATGATGTCTCAGCAGTATATAACAACATTAATAAAAATGAAGCATTGGAGATATTATAAGACTTCAAAAGCAGGTAATAATCAAACCAGAGTTAACCTTGTATTTTAAAAGAATTAAGTTTAAACACTTAAATTTAAGATAATTTTAAGATTGAAGACTTGCAAGAATATTATCAAGAACTCTTGTAAATTCGGTATCCAGATTCAATAAATTATTAAAACTTTGACATACATGTTTTACCACATCTTTTTTCTTTACATTTACATACTGTTTCCCGAAACTTTTGAGAGTATGTTGTCATCATCGTGTTCCATGACTTCAGGATACTTCAGCATTAGCCTCCTAGAAATGAACGTGTTCTCTTCCATAGCCACAGTACGATATCAACTCAGGAACTATTACATTTTTAGAATACCATTTTATCAGTTGAGTCCATGTTTAAACGTCTTTGTAGCAATTACTCTCCCAATTGTGGGCCTAAACCAAGCGTTGTGTTAAGTCATGTATCTCCTGAACCTTCTGCACTTTGGAAAGCTTCTCACCCTTTGCTTGCCTTTTGAGACATTGCCATTTTTGGAGAACATAGGCCAGGGTTTTTATGAAAACGCTGTCTGGTGTGTTCGATGATGTGTACTTTGGTCAGATTCAGGTTATGTATTTTTGCTGGAGTTCTTATAAAAGAATGTCTGTTGTCTGTGTTTAGGGTCAGCAGGCCAATGATGTCAGTTTTCATATTGCTGATATTAACCTTTTATCACTTTGTTCCGGTTTTGTCAGTTTCACTCACTATAAAGTCACAAGTTGTCTCTTCATAAATACTAACTAACCTGAAAGAATCTGATTCTGAAGTAAAACTTTTCTCCTAAAAGAAACATCTGCAGCTCATAACCTGGCTTTCCAGACCCCTTAGGAAGAAGATGCAGTAAGAATCTAGTGAGTTAACTGAAAATTGTGGCATTAATTTGCTCAGCTCTTAACATGTTCGTGTAGATATACTTACCATATGTTAGGTGTCAGTTGCGAGGGTGGTGGCACAACTTGATACGGGTCTAGCTTGTTCTGGCAGGCTGAGGAAAGTATCTGCCTTTGTACCCTCTCTACCATCCTTACTGAAAATGTACACAAAGTATTTCATGCAAATTACCATTGCTTTTTCTTCCTTCTCTGTAAGGATTCTAATTTTCCCAATGTCCTGGAATTGGGTTTTGGCTTTTTGTCCTTATCTCTTACTTCCTTGTCTCATCAGTCTTAGAATGATAAAACAGCCTTTAACACATAAAGAATCTGTGCCTCTTTCTCTGAAGAAATAATCTTATTTTCATTTTTATCCTGGAATTAAATGGTTATACTCTCAGGCATGCTATTAGTTTTAAAACAAGTTTTGTAACATCCTCAAATACATGCAAAAACAACATACTTGTATAAAGTTTCATGCATGTTTTATCCATTTTTATTTTATAAACTTGCAGTGAGTCATCAAGTATGAATTTTGGCAGACCAGTGTACAATGACACAGTTGTGTGATTTTCCTCAGACTCTGGTAAAACTGGGTTACATTTCACCTCATTCTGCATACACTCAAAGCTTGCAAGTTCATCAAAATTCCTGCTGCATAAGAGCTACTCTAATTGTGAGATTCCAGGGAGAATTGTTAGTAAAACTGAATATTTAAATAAGCCTTTTGTGGTTAATCTCCTCTCCTAAAAGTTGTCTACTTTTTCCTGTGTTTCTGGTTGTTTGATGCTCAAATGAGTGCCATTGATTTAAACACAATATCCGTGATTGACCCTTGAGGAAATGGGTGGGTTGTAAGATAGAGAGGAAAGTATGTCCTGTGCTGTTTAGCAGTACACCAAATCTGATAGAAATCAACCAGCTGGGTGTGCTGGCCACACACTTGTCATCCCAGCACTTGGGAGTCTGAGGCAGGAGGATCATCATGAGTTTGAGGCCAGCACGGGACTACATAGTGAGCTGAAGACTAACCTGGAGTGATTCACAGACTAGGGGGAGAGAGAACCAGGCCACATCAAGAAGTAAGCCCAGTCTGGGAGCCAGCACAATGTGCAGTCCGCTGCCTGACTGGGAACAGACAGACCCCAGCCCCTTCCAGTGTGTGGGCTGGCAAACAAGCAGTACCAATCTCCCCCTATACCCCATAAGCTACTGACTTATCAGGAGAAACACAGGCTGTGATGAGAGCTGTCGAGGTGAAATGCAATTGGACGCCTTTGGTGCGCTGGTGTTTCACTAACATTGCAGGTCTAGGGCCAGTGGTCTGATCACAGGTTCAGAGGATAGAGGCACACAGTGTGACATCTAGAGGGGAATCTCCTTCTGAGGGTTGTAGACTGTTGACTCCCTATGGTCATGTTTTGAAATCCTATATAGTTTCCATTGTTTTGCTGGGTTGGGTTTTATTCTCTTTTGTTTTGTTTGATTATGTTAAATCTAATGGCAGGAGCAGCTATTTCAAAGATAGCAAAATATATTGTGGTAGCAATTTTGGATTTACTATTGACTTGTTTTGAAGTCCTTTATTACATTCATTGTCTTATTTTTATTGTTTCTATTTTATTCTGTCCTGTTTGATTTTTACTAAGTCCAGAGTTATCTGCAGCTATTATGAGGCATTACTGCCTTTTGTTATTGTTGATTTCATAATGTTTTGAAGTCCTGTATCACTTACACTGGTTATTTTGATTGGTTTTATTCTGTTTATTCCTCTTTAAAATAAAATTTAAAAATTTAAAAAAATACCAGCTTGGACTACACAGCAAGACTCTGTTTCAAAAACAAATAAATAAACAACAACAAAATATAGAACAGTCAAGCACCTCATTTAATAGTAATAAATTTAAAATACTGAATATTCACTTTAAAACAGGGAGAGCATCTCATCTGGCCAAGCATTGAGATTAGATACTTCAAATATACATTACCAAGATGAACAGCTAATATATATATATATTTTTAAAAAGAACTAATATTATCTCAATAAGAGTTGGACTAATCTGAGTTTCAATATTTATCAAAGTTAAAATCAGAAAAATATATTTTTAGACTTGCATATATTGTATTTTATAATACATTATAGGGCAATTTCCTGTGCAACATTGTTATACGATCTTATTATATTCAATTAAAGCAAGACACTTTTTCTGTAGGGGAACAGAGACACTTTAGTAAGTTTATATTATTCCAGCTATTAAGAGAGTATGAGGCAATGTCAAGCTGACCTCAAGTGTTACTTAAAATCAAGACACAGGACACATATTAGTTAGGATAAAGGGTAAGGTATGACAGCAGTCACACAATGGAATAATCTTGTGGCGTAACGGGTGTAGCCTGTGTATCACTCTCTTGTGGGCCGGTAAGTAGAGGGGCAGGTCTGCTCCGTGTTGTCATTCAGGAAGCCCAGGTCCTTTCATGTAGCTTCCTCAGTACCATGAGATTAAAACTAGGTTGTGGATATATGGATCTCCCAGTCCTTTAGAAACAGAGGAGTGTGAAGAAGTGTGTGTTCTGTGTGTTAAGCCCGGACTTAGAAATGCTACACTTTTATTCTGCTCACAGGTCCTTACTGTGTGCTTGCTAAGGGTCAGGGAAGGTGCCGGAAGTGCAGTCTAGCTGGGAAGTTGCACATCCTCTAAGAATTATGGACACAGAAGAGAGTGGGTGGAGCTTTAGCTTCGCAGAGAGGTCTGATAACTTGCCTAAGGTCACATAGCTAGTAAGGGGGAGCCGGGATTCAAAACCAGGCTGACTGTTCTAGAGGCCATGACCTTATGTACTGTGTCAGTTCCACTGCTGCATAACAGTAATTTCAAAATAGTGTGTTGTGCTGATCCTGGGTGGGTTGGCTGGGAGTTTCTTCTTCTGCTGGCTCCCTCGTGGAGGCCTCATTCAGTGGTAGATTGATTTTAAGATTGGGTTCAGCTGGAGTTGTTGGCTGGAGCATCTTGCATGTCTTTTTTGTGGCTTTTCCACATGAGCATCTTGGGCCCTCCCCGCCACAATAGAGTGATAAGTCAGCATTAAAAGAAGTGGGATAGGAGCCGAAAACTAGAAGCTAGAAGGACTCTGAAAGCCCAAGTACCAGAAAGCACACATCTTCTGTCCTGTCGTAGTCTTTTGGTAAAATCAGTTCAAAGTGCAGACTTACGGGAAAGCTCCACACGTTTATGACAGTAGTGGACAACTCTAGTTGCAGAAGGTGTGTGGGACGGGAGCCAACTTTTTAAACAACTTACTGCTACAGGGCAATTCTATTCACAGTCTTCTAGAGCAAGACAGAGCCTAGGGAGATTAGAGTCTAAAATTTGTGTTGTCTTCCAGGTTCACTCTACCCTAGAGGAAAGTCGGGACAGGAAGTACACAGGGTTAGACTAAGAGACTAAGAACCAATGGGTGATTCACACCGCTGTCTCCCCAGGGTGTAACGTGTCACAGTTTTGTTCAAGGACGGTGAAGGCCTGATGAGCAGATGTTGGTTGGGCTCACCAGGGGGCAGCTGAGTTTGGGAATGACTTCACGTGGGGTAAACAAGGTTTTCCCTACTAAAACTCCAGACTGCGGGACCTGAGGTCCGGCTGAGTTCAGGAGAGTGAGTGAGAAACAGGGTGTCTGAGCTCTCTAGAAAGAGGCAGAGGAGCTAGTGTTGTTTTAAATAAGGATTCAGGGATGTAGAGGGGCCCGTGGAGTAGAAAGTAAGGCTTACTGGGGTTCAGTGGGGAGGTGGACAGAGAAGAGGAGAAGACTGAGACCTGCTGAAACATCGCATGGAAACCTGAGATAAATTAGCCCTGAAAGCCTCTGACTACAGTGTATCCGATTTCCTCTCCCATCCCTAGAGCGAAACTGATGTTTTATACATGGTGTCCAGCATGCATACATATTTCTGTAAGTAAATTAATTTTGCACTGCAGAAGGCATCACTTTCAGTAGTGAGTGTTCATGAAAAGGCCAGGGGATGGTCAGAGTTTGCAGTTTTGAAAGTCAGGGTGGTTGTTTTTGTCCATTTTGTGAGAAGGACTAATACGAAGGGCTGGATGTTTCTCTGCTATGGGTTCTGATCCAATGGGAAATAAAATCTATGTTTATCTGTGGTTTTCCTAGGATATAATTTTATTCTCAAAAAAAGGAAAAACCAAATTTATGAAGTATTGGAGATATTTTAGAGGGGTTTTATGAAAGTTCACAGATAAATTCTCAGCTCTTTAAAGTGTGAGATCCCAGTTGTGCTGAATTATTGACTTGCAAAAAGTAGTTCAATAAAGTCTCTTTCAATATAACAATATTAAAAAGGCCTAGAGACATCAATCTTAACATCAATCCTGTAGTTTTTTTTCTTTCCTTAGTTTCATGCATACAATCAATTTTAACTTTACAATTTCTCTTTCTAGGGTTACTGATATTTATTACTTTATGCAAACTAAAATTCCCTATGGAATGTGAGTGAGTAGCATTCCTAGTGGATCTCTGTTACTGTCTACCTGTACTACTGTGTATTTATGGTTTATTTATTGCATCAAAAACTCCTGTCAGGGCTAGGGATTTAGCTCAGTGGTGCAAGCTCCTGCCTGGCCATTGCAAGGTCCTGAGTTCGATCCGTAGTACAAAAGAAAACAATAACAAAAAAACTCCTGTCCAGTTGAACTGAATTTGGACACAAGAACAATGGTGCAGCCCTTATTTGTACAAAATACCTTTGGAGTTCTATGTGGTATATGGCAAAGCTATATCAGCATTAGGATAGAAAACTTTCTACTTCGGGTGATAGAGAAAAGGAAGAATATTCATTTCCATGTTAACAAAAAACCTAGATAAAAATAAAATAATTTGAATATGGAGCCAGTGAAAACTATGGCAGCTTCTGTCCCTGGGCATTTGCTGCTCTAGGTCAGGGCAGATGAGCAAAACCTGCCATAGATGAAGATGTAGCATGAGAAGGAGTCAGTCAAGCACTGGATAACTTTTTTTTTTTTGGTACCAGAATTGAACTTAGGACCTCATGCTTGCTAGGCAAGTGCTTATGCCACTGAGCTAAATCCCCAGCCCTAAGCACTGGATGACTTTGTGGACTGCTAGAATAGTTTAGAATCTGGGATAGCAGCAAAAATAAAAGCCAGTCAATTAGTCTAAATGTATTGTTTCTTTAACTATCATTTAATATTGTTGTGAAAGCCATGGTGGACAAGGGGCTAGAAAGCAGAGAAATTACAGTTTTACACACACTTGTGAGATTGATTCCAGGGCTTTATCACAGTTTATTGCAAAGGTGAACAGAACATAGATGCGATTGAAGCCCAAACCCTTCCTAGCTGGTGGTGGAAGGCTTTGAAGTATCTGAGATTTTACTGTACAGTTTCGCTCGCCATAATTTCATGGATGCTGGTAGGTGATTACTTGTGGTTGTCACTATGCAGTTCTCCACACTCCAGTTCCCACAGGCTGGTGAAAAGATCGTGAGGCATGTGCCTGTCATTCAGTAAGTTCTGTTACAGGAAAGGATCACTGAGTTAGAGAACCCAAATATTTTTTATGATGGTTTGTGAGTATTCTGCTCCTTTTCTAAGTGGAGACACCATCTCCATCTTCCAAGGTTGTTTGCTACATAAATATCCCTGCAAAGATAGCTTGAAATAAACAATCGATGTCTCTGCTTGTAAGATGCGAAGAAATATCAGACCAATCAGAAATTGACTCCCAAAAGTGATGATCAAAGCGAGAAGCACATAGAATAATAAGGCCCAATCACAGGTGAACATAAATTTATCGAAGTTAATCCACACCGTATTAACTAAACATGAACTTTGAGACACCTGATAGAAGAGAATTTTCAATTTTTGAAAAAAAAAAAAGAAAAGAAAACTAGAATGAGACAAAAATATTCAGCCGTCACTGCTTTCTGTATACAATGCTTGGGTTACAATAAAGTGAAGGGACATGAAAATAAACAGGAATATTTCACTCATAATAAAGAGACCAGAGTCATGAAATGCTGATTTATTGAAAGTAGGAGGCAGATACATTAAGTAATCTATTATATTAAAATAATTTACAAAAGGATGAATATAATGTGTAAAGAAATACAATATTTAAGGAGAGAATTAAAAATCCCAAGTAGTAATAGAATGAAAATATGAACAAAACAAACAAACTGAAAAGCATACTTTGTGAAATAAGTCAGTTTATAAGCTTGCATAAGACTGGGCACTGCTAAGAAAGATCAGTGAACTTAAAAGAAAAACAATAAAAGTTACTCAAATGAACAGTGAGACTAAAACGTTTCCTTTTCCCTTTTCTTTTTTTGTCTTTTTGACACAGGGTTTTGATATGTAGTTCAGGCTGGCCTTGAACTCACTTTGTAGCCCAGGCTGGACTTGAACTTGTATTGATCCTCCTGCCACAGCCTCTCCAGTGCTGGGATTACAGGAATGCACTGCCAAACCCGGTTTAAAAACTTTTCAAAAGAAGGATATGTATAATAATATTAAACGGTAACCTATGGTGATATGATTGAGTGTTAAGAGGAGAGAGGAAATGGGACTAAGAATTTTCCATATATGATGAGAATCCTCAACTCATGGATTTGTGAGGTTTAGCAAACCCTAAGCTGGAAAAGCACAAAGAAAGCACAACTCAA
The DNA here is from genome assembly GCA_004027295.1 of Dolichotis patagonum. Classification (NCBI taxonomy): domain Eukaryota; kingdom Metazoa; phylum Chordata; class Mammalia; order Rodentia; family Caviidae; genus Dolichotis; species Dolichotis patagonum. Next base: position 34,255 of record PVJX010003560.1, on the reverse strand, counting down.
CAATGAAGCCAAAGTATGGAAAATCAATAAAAAGAAAATCTTTTAAGTACGCAGAAAAATTCAAACAACAGAGACAATCAACAAAGCTTAAAGGTGGTTCTTCGACACAACTGAGAACATCAATGAACTCACAACAAAATCAATGAAATGAGTTGTAAAAGCAAGTTATTAATAATGGGAGTAGAATACTGGACATAACAGCAAATCTTACAAACATTCTTATGAAGAACAACTTTCTTCCAAGACATCTGACAACTTAATTGAAGTGGACAATTTGTTGAAAGACTCAGTTTACAAAACTGACATAAGACAAAGAAGTTACAGATAAACATTTAAAAGCAAAGAACAAAGTTGGAGGGCTACATCACTTGTTTTAAGATTAATTATAAGTAATCAAGACATTATGGCATTAGATTAGGGATAGATGAATTGATTTATGAATCAAATAGAAAATTTAGAAATAGATTCATATTTTATAGTCAATTGATTTTTAACAAAGGTACATAACAATTTAATTGACAAAGTGATAGTTTCCAACAAATGGTAGAACTCGTGGACACTGTATAGAGAAAATGTAACCATCTTTATGTTAACTGATATTTAAAAATTGATTCAAAATAAAAGGTTATCTTTCTGACTTTGGAGTTCACAAAAGTTTTTTAGAAGGACACTAAAGGCATTAGCTATAGAAGAAACATTTGAAAAATTGGACTTCAGAAAAATTTTAAATCTCAGTTCATCATAAGACATTAAGAAAATGAACAGGTAAGTCAACACAGGGAGTCATTTTAAATCCCTGTATCAGACAAAGAGCTTACAATCTGATTATAACAGACCTCCTGTAAGTATAAAATCAAAACTCATACAGCCCATATCAGAAAAAGGACAAGAGATTCAAATGGGTGTTTTACTAAGAATGTGTACAAATGGACAGTAAACACATGAAAGGTGCTAACGTCATTTGACATCAGGAAAGTATGATTTAAAAACACAATGAGATTGCACTTCACACCTGCCATAATGGCCCAAATGAAAAGACTGATAATACTAAGTGTTGGTGAGGATATGGAACACATGGACATTTCACACCTTGCAAGTAAGAGTGTAAAGCAATATAATAATTTTGAAGATACAGTTTTAAAAGCTAAACTTTGTTTTAAAATTGAATATATATCATTCTCAGAACTTTATAATTCTGTTTCTGGATATTTGCCCAAGGGAAGTAAAAATGTTCATAAGACATTTGTATAAGCTTGTTCATGTTAGCTTTAATTAACTGCTTAGTTAACTTTTATGATGCTAGGGATCAAATCCAGGGCCTTGTATACACTAGGCAAGTGGCCTCTCTACATTAGCAGCCTCAGTTTACTCACATTAGGCCCAGGGACTTTAACAGCCTGGAATTGAACCATGAGTCTATCAATCAAAAAAATAGAAAAATAAAATAAAAAAATATTAATATAATAGAATAATGCATAGCAAGAAAAATGAGTAAATAGTCACAGAGTGCAACACTAAGGGGAAATCTTAGGTGTTGAATAACAACCAATCTCTTGTCCAACATAAAAACACAACACTATAATATTTCCTTTACATGCAGCTTAAGAGATAGAGAAATAATCCTCAGTGCTAGAAATTAAAATAACTGTTGCCTCTGTGGAAAGAACTGGGGTGGGACAAAGTGAAATTTCTGGGTTGATTGAAATGCTCTTTATTTTGATTGGAGTATGAGTTATGTGGACTTAAATAATTTTTAAAATCCACCAAGCTGCACATTATGGATCCATACATTTAACTATATGGAAATTAGTGTTCAATTTAAAACAAGAGTACATAGCTAGAAATTGTATGTAAGAAGAGGTGAAAGAAACTCTCAGGGTCCATATTCTGTCTTAGAGTCCATATTCTGTAATTCCATGCATAAAATTTCTTCTACATTAATCTAAACTGATACTGATTTTAAGAGAAATGTATCGAGGACTTCCCGGTACATGAGCCACGATCTAGGAATTGATAAACAGGGAAGAAACACAGCCTTGTTCTCATGTGCTTTACATTTTAGGAGGGTGAAGGATGTGGGAGGTGCAGGAGAGACAAGAGATTAACAAGCAAAAAACTTAACATGTAAGACAATTTCAGATACATGTCAGGAAGAAAACTGACTTGGAGAAGACGAGAGGCCGCAGTGCATGTGTGAAGGAGCACTTCTCTGAAGAGGTGAAATCTGAGCTGAGTCCTAAGCGATAAACGGAGCCCGTTCCGTGAGATGGGGGGAAGAGCAGAACGAGGTATGGTCCCTGAGCCATGACGTAGTGGCATGGGAGAGAATTGGCCTCGGGGACCAGCAGATAGAGGCATGGAGTGAGGCTGAGCTCGTTTCTCCGACTTATGCTGTCTGAATTCTCCTAGGTTGTTTCGGGTATAAATACTCCTGGCCAATGTTCAAATCATCTTGTGGATCTAAAGTTTGCTTTTCAAACTGCAAAGAACTGAATGTATTCTAGTTAATAATGCTTTTATTTTAATTGATTAAGTCTGTATGACTTCCTCAGTAGATTCTACTTAGACGATCTTTCTCATTGCTTATTGTAGGATAGGTTACAACAAGCAGAAAATCACAGATAAAATGAAACGAAAATGTTCTGTGCTTGTTTCAGTAATATAATTCTAGGTATAATTATATATACGTTAGACAAGTATATTATAATGCTCTGAAGACTGATATCCCTGCTCTATTTTCCTATCATGTAGTACGTATTACAGTATTATTAAAGGCTGCATAATGAACTGCTGCACAGATATACAAAAATTCATAAAATTAATTTTGTAATCTTGAACATTTAAATTGGGTTTTGGTCTCCATTGGTATTCATACTTGTGTACCTTTGCACCCATCCCTAATTACGTTTTAGAACAGATTTCTGTGACTGCATTTACTTTTGATATATAATTTTCAAATTAACCTCGAACGTCTATACCAGTGGAACGAACAATTTCAGTGTAACTTTTTCCTTTGTAAAGGTTACCTGGAAAAAATGATAGTCTATTGTTCTACCCACACATTCTGAACCGGGAAATGTGCCCTTAGGATATTTTGAAAACCAAATCCAAGACAAAAGCTTCGTTAAAAAAAAAAAAAAGAAAAAGCGAGGCAATGCCCAGCGGGAAGCCAGGGCTCAGGGGTTGACTCTCAATGCTTCCGTCTTCCTGTTTGGCTGATTGTTACTAGAAGCATGACATGGCTTTGTGCTGAAGGAAAGAACTGGAAAGACAAGGGACATGGGAAAGACGGTAGGATAAAGGTAACAAATTGAGATGGCGTCTGGGGCAGAGCAAGGGAGATAAAACACGAGTCGGGTGGTAGGCAGATTAATGGCTCCAAAGAGATCCACCTCCTAATCCCCTGAATTTGTGACTATGCCACTACCCAGGCCAAGAGCTTTTCATAAATTAAGGGGATTATCTTGGATGACTTGGGTAGGATCCCATGTAACCATTGGGATCCTTGTAAGTAAAAGACAGAGGCTTGAGGACAGTCTGAGAAGGAAATGTGAGGACCTGAGCACACGCCGGTGATGAAGCTGCTGTGACAAGCCAGGAGATAGACACAGCGACTATGAACAGCAAAAAAACAAGCGACTCTGTTCCCTCTGTGCGTCTCCAGAGGGGATGTGGCTCTCTGGACACCCTGGCTTTAGTGCCATAGGTCTACTTTCGATTTCTTAACTACAAGATAATGAATTTGAGTTGTTTTAAGCTACCAAACTTATGGTATTTTTTAATAACAGCAGTAGGAAACTAATAGAGCTGCTTGACTTAATGGGAGGATTAGGGAGTTAATACAATTTTAAGCAACATGAGTATTTGGAAAATGAATTTGATATTTGGCTGGAGAGACAAAGATGGAAGAAGGTAAGCAATCTTACGTGAAACTGCTGCGAGGGTGCAGAGCAGAAGAAGGCTGAGTGCAAGATGAGGTCACAGCTCCCTGCTGTTCGCTTCCCAGAACCACAGGCCCTTCCTTCCTAACACAGTTTGAAGTTTTGTGTATGCTCATGCAGCCACTGATTTCATTTCTATCTGTCTTGTACCGTGCAAATTCTGTGAGGACAGAGGCTGTCTGCTTTGATTACCACACTACCCTGAGCAGCCCTATAATAACCAATAATGAACAAATGGGCAGGAGAAGATTAAAGTGAAAGAGATGATACTGGTAGGAAAATAGCAAGCAGAACGCCCAATCAACATTTAGTCAACTTCTTGAAAAAACGCATGACACTGACTTATAGTAATTTTTAGCCATCAGGTACAGTATAGCCAAATAGCTGCTCATGGTCTGTCCATCCATCCATCCATCCATCCATCCATCTATCCAGCCAGTCAGCCAGCCACCTACCCACCTACCCACCCTTGTACTCATCCAGTTCAATTTGGAGGTGGAGAGCAGAAGCGAAGGAGCCAGACAAGGTTCTGTTTCAGTTCCACCAGTTCCGCCATGTGAACTTGGCCAAGTTATTCAGCCCTCTGCTTTTTGATCTGTAAAATGGATACACACTAACATGGTGCTTGAACGAATTAAGCATAAACCAAATATTATCATTTCTGATGCATAGTCCTTGATAAATGTATCTATTAGTACTTGTTGAACAAGATAAATTTTGTTTTAGTGGAAAGAAGAGACCACGTCTGTGTTAGTTAGCTATGTGATTGTGGCCAGACCTTTCATCTCTGGTTAGGGAGAGGAGCTAAACTGGAGTTTAGCTCTTCTTTTGCCTAAACTTCATTTTTTTTAACCTGAAGTTATCATACGAGGGTTTAAAAAATTAACTGCTGATTAAGCTACCATAAAAGTTGTTATAAAAATGTTAGTTAAGTGGCAAAACTAAATAATTTAATATTGTGACTATATAAACATATAACAGCATACTAGAAAAACAGTGCAGGCAGGAAATGCCCAAATGGATTGAGTTTGGGTGTAGAAAAATGAGTGCATGAGAGACAATTAATGAACATGTATAATCTGGAAAATTAAAATTTTTTCAAAAAATCACTGAACTCAAATCCTCCTAATTCAAAGATATTTCTGGAATCCTTTGAGTCTGTTTCCATCCTCTTTCTCCAAAGTATCTTTATAGGTTCCTTTCTTCAGTGTTAGTTTTTGGCTTTAATGACAGAAAAGGTTCCACTCTCCAAAGAAAGTTCTCTTTTCATCTCGTCTTAGCATGGAAATTTGTTTTCCTCCAAGTCCTGCCGGGTGGAAGGGATTCCCCTCTTCTCCAGACCACAGTACAATGACAGAACACCCATCCCCACATGGCCAGGTCCCATTTCCAATGGCTACTAAAGGCCGGGGGCCAGAATCCGTCCGACAACTCATCTTTCTGTACTCCTTTGGGGTTTGCCTCAAGTAAAGAGCAAGAGAGGATGTGGAGGGCTGAAGTCAGATGGTGCACAGATGTTGCTCATGCCAAATGTGACTTGGGATGCAGCCCCACAGCTGCAAAACAAGCCAAGCAGCCAGCCACGTCCACAGCCACCGAGTCTCCAAGGGAGCGAAGTCACAGAGCCAGATGTTATTTCCAGGAAGCAAGCGCTGTGCAGAACTTGGCCTCTGAATGGTGCATCTGTCCAACTTATCTTTCACTTTGTCATAGATAATGAAAACTCTGCTAGAAAAGCCCTGGAAAAACAGCACGAACATAACTCGACTACGAAACGAAACTCATGAAATAAGAATGTTTTTGTCAAAACATATTCTGGAGTTTCTCAGGTTTCTTAGTTTGAATTTGTTGCATTGCATTGCATTGTAATAAACTTTCTGGGAGGAAAAGAAGTCTGTTTGTTGACGAACGTCTAACACAGGTTCTGCTTGATTCTACTTTTCATATCCCATAGGACTCGAGGAGGAAACTTTGTTATGCTCTCAAAGAGTAAAACCCTTCCCGCCCCTTCCGGAATGCACGTTCTTCCTCTGCTAACCCACTACACCTGCTAGTCTGTGCTAACCGATGTTGACAGCTTACCTGAACTGTGTCCTTTCTCTGTAGTGTTGAGTCCTTTGGGCACTGTATTCTACCTCTCGGACTGAACGTTTTCTTGAGGCCTCTTCTTTGGGTGTTTCCAGTTTTATGTCTGTCTTTCCTATACTGCCTCATGCTGCTGTAGGAAAGAAGGCACATACCTGGCTGTGCGCTAAGATGTAGCCATTAGCTCCAGGAAGGGATGCTGTACGGGAGCAAAAATCACCTACATGTCACCGGGGCCATGCTCTTTTGAAAATAGCTCCCTATCATGTGCAATGTCTAACATTCTACAACAGCTGTGCTCCCCCCTCCCCCTAGGAGTCCTTGGGAGGAGCAAGGGACAGGCCCACGTCAGTCGTGAGCACATACAGCCACTAATTTTTGTCATTATCTTACCTAACTATAGGGACCCAGGGTGGTGTGAGGGTATACAAGGTCCGGGGAGAACACAGTAGAAGGGAGGTACACTGGAAGAAGTGGAGAAAGGCTGGCAGCTCACGTAATCTTAGGGTTTGGTGTGGTCGATGTATCATGGATGAAAATATTGCCCTGTAGGGTCTGTGGAGAAAGAAACAGAAATGGGATTTATTTAATATTTGGGGGTGGACAGGAAAGCTGAGGAATTAGACCCGAGTACACTATTTAATAGATTTTAAGGTAAAACGAGGGCCAACAAACGGTGAGTGTCAGGCCCAGGTGGGAACTAAGCTTGGGGAGAGGATTTGGGGTCACAGGAAGTCAGACGGCAGTTAGATCCGACATCACCAAGCTTAAACTTTGCACTCTGACTGTTCCACAAGCGCCCCTATCTCTAAGACACCCTGGGGCACCCCACCTGCTTGATGTTGCTCACACGTGGACAGTGTGGCTGAGGAGAAGAACTAGACCTGGGATGGCAAATCACCAAGTAGGAGCTGAAGACCTTCTGGAGACTTTCCTGAAGCAGTAGGGTTGAGGCATGGAAATTGCTGCAGCAGGGTGTTTATCATTGAAAGCTCTAAGAGGTTCCCCATCACTGCTAGAGGAGGTTGTGAGGGTAGCGAGGGGCTATATAATATTACATGACACATAATCACATAGCTCTACGTAGAATGTCTAGGGAAGGGAAAGTTTGTGAACGGCATCCTGGTTTTTAGTAGAGGAATTCCTTCTTTTCCCATACAATAACCTGGCACTTTTGTCAGTGGTGTTTCTCTAAAGAGGCCAGAGAGCTTTCATTTCTGAATTTTCTGGCATGCGAAAAAGTATCAATGCATGTATGTGGTTTATAAGTAATTGCATATAATGAATACTCTAACACACACATGCACACACAAAGTATCTTGTTACACTCCTGTGTTATTCATAAACTTTCAGTGGCCTCTAGGGTGGGCTGGAAAAGGCCCAAATTCAAAGATGTGTGGTCTTTCAGTATTGTTTGTATCCTTCTGTTACTAAACACTTAATCTCATTTGGAGATAAAGTGAAAAGTCTCAGTTTGAGGCTTGGCTAATAGCTCTCTGCGTACTGACTGTCAGAGAAAATTGGAATTTCAGGACAATCATAGTATGGGCAAGTATTGGATGAGGAGCGAGGTTGGAACGGATTGAACACATTCAGGAGAGGTGAGGAAGGCGCTTCTCTCCAGCTACAAGTGCCCGGAGCTTGACCACAAGGGCAGGGATTCATCTCTGCTCTAACCTCCCATCGTTATGGCTCATGAAGTTTGCGTAAGTGCATGGGGCAGGGTGGCTCAAAGGTTTGAAATAACTTAGCTGAGTGAAAGATTGGATTTCAAAATGTTTGTACCAACACAGTTAATTTTAGTAATTTCTTAAAATAATTAAAGTAACGGTTCTCATTGGATGTTTTGATACCATGACAAAACTTCAGCACGAGGGAAAGCAGTGAATGGAGATGGGAAGAGTGGAGGTGTCTGTCCCAAAAGAGCTATGGTTACAGAGGGACACGCAGGGGGCGAAAGCCTACGAGGTCTACAGCTGCAGCTGCGTGATGACGCTGTCAAATGCTCTCCGTTTAGTCCTCACTGATTTTCTCAATGGCTTGCATTTTTAGGTTTATTTCCCCTTCCCTAATCTTGTTCATCTTCACCCATTTTTTTCACCCTTATTTTTTCATTTTTTTCTCTAGATAAGAAGATATTTAAGACGTGCTGCCATATTCATGCATAAGAAGATAATCATCTCTATAGAATAATTGTGATTTTTAATTTTTCTCCTTGTCAACACCAATCAGTTGAAAAATAGAAAAACATTTTCCAGTAAATAACTCACATATTTGAACATGTCTGTTTAGATGAAGGATGAAACATAGTAAGTGTATAACTTATTTGAAGAGAAAGTTAAAAAAGTCTTTATTTAAGGTCTTTTGTGAAGGTAATTAGTGCATTAAAATAGGAGAGATGCAAAATCAGAGGAAAAGATTAGAAAGAAAAAGAACATAAGATTATGGCCTGATGTAAAAAGTTGAGAAATAAATCCTATCACAAAAGGCATTGCAAAAGCAATTAATTTCTTTAATTTTCTTGAATGTGAATGTTGTGTGGCTGGAAGAACAGATTTCTTTATAAAATGTTATTTACAAGTTATTCAAAGTGAATGGGAAATTTAGTAGTTAGGAAAGGTTAAAGAAGTGTGATTTGATTCTGATTCTCAAGTTGCGCCCTTAACAATTCTATCCCTTTACATCCGGAAGACCTTTTGTCCTTCAGAAGTTCCCAGTAGGAATGCGACATTCCAGGGTGATGTGGTCAGCCTTTTGTTTTTGGAGGGCAAGTGTGGTTTCTGAGTGTGGTACAGTGGCGGGAGGAGATGAAGGGGCAGTATTCTCCTCAGCTCCTAGATGCTGCTTGACCTGTGTCCCTGGGAGGCTGTGTGGGAGGCCAACAGCAGAGGCACAGCGATAAGACTCATTAATTCCAATTTTGCTTATCTAGATCAGAAGATCGCAGAACTAACTCATTTTTAGAAAGTGAATGCATACATTCCAGAGAAAACAGTAATGATCCCTCAGTACATGGAATACTTAGCATCGCCACGCATAGAGATTTCTTTTGTTTACAACTGAAGTTGTCTAGAGAGTTACCAAGTGAGTCTGGGAACAAAAAATTCAGTTCCTGCCTTGCCTCGGGGCTCACTGCGTATCTCTCTCCACCTAGTGGCCAGTGCCTGCTAACCACAAAGCCCAAAGCTATTGATGGTAATGACAATGAAACAAGAAAAGTTTCTTGGTTTGCAATCCTAGACAATGAAATCCTGGAAGGAAGACAGGGTCTGCAAGCACTGTTTGGAAGAGCCAGTGGGTGTGTTTGTAATGTGGTTGGCCTGCCTCGCTCCCACTATTCGGATGACAGGCTTTCCATTTGGGTGGAGAAAGTGGTTAGCAATGCCTGCTGACCAAGTAGTGCACACAACTGGTAGAGTCTGTGGCCGATCTCATAACAGGAAATGTTCACAGCATAGAATGCTGTGAGATGCCAGGAATAGAAAAGACATAAAGGATCTTGTTGTCAGTTTTATATGATTTTAGACAGTCTCTGTTGTGCTCTGGGTAGACCGTAGTTGCTTGGTAAAAGCTTACTGTGTTGAACTGAATTTGTTAGATCTTCTTAAGCCTGCTTGTGTATGCATTCTTCTTTTGTTCCTACAGTTTCCCACCAAAGTCACATAAAGAACTAATATTGTTTTAAAAAAACCTATGTAACGAACATTTTTAATTTGTTTTCATGTCCTGTGCAGCGTACTTGACACTGTTGGACACTCCTTCCTTTCAGACATTTTTCAGTTCACCCCTGCTCTGGTTTCCATGGCACCCACTCTCTCATCTGCTTCCCACTTCCTTGGTAGGGTTAATCATTTGCATTTCTTTTACAGCAACACTTTTCTTCTTGGTCCCTGAAGTACTGCACGGTGCAAGTCTATTCTTAGCTGTCTTTTTCCATGTACTTTGTTTCCTCTAGGGTCAGTGTCAGTATTAACTTTTGTATAGGTACACATGGATCCCCAGTCTCCGTTTGTAGCTCTCCTTCATTCTCTCCTGTGTTCCAAGCAAAATTCCGGATTGCTTGTTTCACATTTCCATCACAATATCTTGCAAACATCTAAAACCTTGCGCAATACTAATGAGCCCATTATTTTGTGCCTTTCTGCTCCTTGTACTCTTGCCTGCATTTTATATTGAGTAAGTTTCAATATTATTCAGTCTTTGGGCCCAAATGATGAATGAGGTTTGGTTTTCTTACACTTCAGTGTTGATCGTGATACTACTGTTACTAACTATAATTTATTTAGCAGTTACCATTTTCTACACCCTCTGCTTAATGTTTCACACATTGCACCACATGGTTTATGAACTCCACACTACATTGTCTAGCTCAGCTGGGTCTTAGGGCAGCTGTGATAAAAACCCCATGCTTACTCCATCATCTCAGCACAAGGCTGTGTTTCAGCTCTCTTGCTTCTGTGATTTCTCTGCAGCCATGGAAGATGGCAGTCAGGGAACACGCCATCGCCGTGCAAGTTTTCAGGAGGGACCCTTGACAAATGGGAAGTGGGAGTTGCTGAACAAAAGTCCCATCATGTTGTCCTTCCATGGAAATGGAGAGGGCCATTCTGTAAGGTTCCTCAGAAAGCCCTCTGTGGGATTGAGCCGCAGTGGCTCAGAGTTGAGCCAGTCCAACACACACCCGTGGTAGGGACGGCTTTTCTCTCTGTCTGCCTTACTCTGCCACCTCCCCAGCCAGCTACCTGACCCCAAGCCCTGCTCAGGCTCTGCCTCTGGGGGACAGTGAACTGAGAGACACACTGTATAATCTTCATGTGAGCTGACACTGCCTTAGCCCCACCTTAAGATGAGGAAACCGAAGCACAGAGGTTACTAAACCTGCACAGGGTCATCCAGCTCACTAGCTGAATGAAGAGCACAGGCTGTCTGGCTCCAAACGCTACTGCTGGCCAGAACAGTGACCTGAAGGTGGACAAGACCCTGGCCAGGTAGGTGTCGCTGACAGCTGTGAGATCCCCGTACATCTCCTCAGGGTTGGAAGCTTAGTTTTCTCAGGTTTCTCTCAGCTTGGTCATGAGCATTCTCAGCAACATTTTAGTCTGACATCTGGTGGAATGGAAAGATTTCCATTTTAAAGAACTGTGCACGTAAAAATGAAAACGAAGAAACTTTTGCCAAATTTAAGGGTTTGGACTGCTTCAAAGGTGAAAACACCCGTGCTTTGTGATGCTCCTGACACTTTGTACCCTCACATTTAATGCTGAGATGTTTTTATGAAGAAACACTGAAATGTAGGTATCCAGAATGTTTTCATGAAATGATACTCATTTCCATTGTCAAATGGCATTTTAAAGGACAATATGTGGGATCATTTATACTGCAGTATGACAAGGATCTTTAGAAACGTTAGTAGTCCTCATACAATTAAATTGATGGCACACAAAAAGAGAAACAACAGATAGGATTTCACTTCAGAATAACAGGTGAGTTTTTTCTATGTTCTTTTTTCATTTTTCAGTTTTTGTGGTATGTAATGATCCTATCCATTGGGAAGAGTTGGTCCATGGACGCGACACATCTTAGTTCTTTTCGGGTTCCTCTCCACCCCCGCCCCCTGCATCCACTCTTGGTTTCTTTCCCATTTGCAAAAGTGCTATCTCCATCCTTTTCTTTTTTCTGCTTTTAAGCGTTCTTTCCTTCTGTTCCATCTCCTCTCCCTTTTTTCCCTTTCTATTTGAAAAAAGAACTTTTATCCAGTTTTTACTTTGCTTTTTATTAATATTTTGCATTTCTCTCAGAACAAGTGAGCTTTGATACGTTTTGAAACTGGGACTAGAGTGAGGAGAGGGAGCCGTGCGGAGCTGTATGTGCTTCACCCGTGCAGCCTCCTCTCACTGTTCAGCAAATGTTCTTGCCATTTCACTCATTTTACAAATGAAGAGTTAGGCATAAAGGATTTCACAAGCAGCCAGTAAGTCTCACAGTTATAGAGTAAGTAAGCTGGAACTTAAACCCTCCTTTTCTTTGTTTAGTCTTCAAGAGTAAAAATAATCCAGGTAGTTTTTAAAGAACAGAACTTTATTTCTTTGCTCTAGAAGCTGAGAAATTCAAGAACAAGGTGTAGGAGATTTGGTGTCTCACAAGGATCTGCTTCCTGGATCACAAATGGCACCTACTTCCTGAGTCTTGTTGGGCCTCTTGTGTAAACGCACTAATTCCACTTATGAGAGCTCTGCCTTTGGGCCTGATCAGAGGCCTAACATGCCAGCACCATTGCTTTGGTGCCTGTGTTTCAATGCATGAATTCTGCAAGAGCATTTCAAATATTCTGAGCATAGCAGTTTTGGTCTGCATCACATTTCAAGCTAAACACTCAATATGCTGCCGAAGAAATAGAATATATCCTGACTAAGGCACAAGGATTTTGAGAATGCAAACTTGTAATAAATATTCAAAATGTAACATTCCTTTGGATCCAATGAGAAGCCACTTGAAGCCATGTGACATGGTCTAGGCTAAGCACAAACAACATTTTGGTGGCCCTTGAGTTAGCATAGACAATGAGCTGCAGTGTAATTGTACTGTCCACTGTGCTCTGGAAGTATTCCCAGGAGCCATCAAGAACTTTACTTACAATATAACCTGAAGTTTATTCTAATTCAGAAAACTACTAACCATGGGTAAGTTAGCTTTCATTACTCTTTCATCAGAAAAATGTCCATTATAGAGTGTTATTTTTATTCCAGGAGTTACTTGCTGCCTGTTTTTGAATAGTGTGAAAAATAAAGGTTTTTCTATTGTTAAATAATTTAACAAATCAAAAGAAGAATATTTCATCACCAGTTAGTGTATTCTGAACGGTGATGCTCCCCACCAGCCTCCAAACTCACATGTTGAAATTTCTTGTTCCTGGGACAAAATACCCAACACCCACAAGTTAAAGGAGGAGAAGTTTATTTTTAGCTCACAGTTTGTAGAGGTTTCAGTCCATAGTTAGCTGCTTCCAGGCAGAGTAGCATGGCAGAGCTGCATGGATAGTAGAAACAGTTCATGATGTGGCAGGCAGGAGGCAGGCAGGAGTGAGCCTTCCATTCCCTCTTTCCCTTTTATTCCATGCAGCCTACAAACTATTGGTTGGCGCCACCCATGCCCAAGGCAAAGTTTCTGTTTTTAGTAAATGCATTCAGCCACCTCAGAACTATCCTAAACCAATCATTGAACTAAACCAGTTATTACATTTTTAACCCAGTGTCACAGTCTCTCCATCTAGCCACCTCCAAACGCTTGACCAATGAGTGCATGAGGTTTTGCAGGCGGGTGGGGATCTAGATACAAACCATAGCAGAAGGGAGGTTTCAGGGGTGGATAGTGAGTGACTGGGTGAGTGGGGGTGTGGTGAAGTTACTGAGTTGAGTTTGAACACATCGAACCATGAACAGTGTAATGGAGGGTAGTACAAGAAAATACAATTTACAATATTTTGTGAAAAGGCATGTGATGAATAGCATGAGATGCCAGAGGAGGGCAGACTCAGGCACTGAATTTGATTAAGAGAGGAGTCCGGCATTGCTTCCTGAATAGAGGGACCTCTATGCAGAGACCTAAGGGACAGACCAGGCCATTGAATATAACTGTATAGCTACTGCTTGGTTCCAGGGAATTCTGGCCATGTAGATGACTATGTGAGTGGAATTTCCTGAGTTCTTCAGTGCACAGTCTGGCCAACCACATGGTGCTCTGTGGGTGAGGGAAATTGATGTTCAAGGTGGCGAGGAAGGAGGGAGAGAGAGGCTCCAGGCAGAGGAGGCTGGAAGACAAAGTGAAGGATTTGAGGAGAGAAGGACACCACAGGATTAAGGAACCAAAAACCATGTCTTACTTTCTGTTGTGGAGGATGTGGGAAAGTAGGGGAGAAATGACAGAAATTAAATTAGAGCGGTATCTTGTAAGTATGGCACGATAGTTACAATCATACACAGTTGTAATTGAATAAGGTATTGGTACTAGAGCTGTAGAGAAGTGAATATATCTAGAGGGATTTTGTAAGTGAGCTTGAGATGGTTACATAAAATTATAGAAAGTGATGACTAGTTATCGGGGACCCAGCCAAGAACCCCAATTGTTTATGTTAATGGTATGGCAAGAGGATAAAATGAAAAAGAGACAAATTTAGTAATACATGATGAGTGACTGGGAAGTCACTGTCTCCAGATGGACCAAGAGAGCGACACTCCAAGACAGCCACTATTTATTGAGTGTGTACAGTGATAGGTGGGGCTAGTGGAAGATTCAAAATCATTAAGAAGGATCTTACCCTGGAGTGTTTTTCTAAACTAAGTGGTTTTAGTTTTAGTCTTGGTGGATGGGAGAGGATGACCCATCCCTAAAGAGTCAATGGGAAATCTCAAATAGATGGTATTGATAATCCCAAGCCTCCATTTTATCCCTTAGGCAATTATACAAAATCAGCCATTGTGAATCTGTGTTCCCCAGCAACTAGCAAAATAACAGAAGTATACTGTACTTACTATAGAAATATACTGTACTTACTATAGAAATATACTGTACTTACTATGTTTCAGGTACTGCACAGTTTTTGTTCACACAACTACTCATGTAATCTAAACAACCATCCTATGAAGTAGTATTATCATTACTGCTCCTCCCCCATTTCATAGATGAGACCACTGAGGTACAGAGAGAGCTTAGGGACTTTCTCAAGGCCATACAGTTGCTCCATGGTTTATGCTCTTAAACCCCACCATTCTTCTGTTTCTCATTAGGAAGTAAAACATGATAGCATTGGTTGAAAATCAGTCTTGAAGGGGGCATGCAGATGTAAGACACCAACATGTAGATAGTTGGGGTCACTGGAGTAGGTGAGAGCCTAGGAGAAATGCAAGCTAAGAAGCGAAGATGAGATTTTGGGGATTCCAGCATGTAAGGGCAAGTAGATGAAGAGGAACCGTTCAGAATATGCACTGTCTGGAGGAAAGAGGATACTCAGGAGTAGGCTCTCCCTGCCCAGGGAGGACCTCTGCAAACCGGGAGCAGTGGACAGTGTCAGAGCAGCAGAGTGTTCTGTTGAGCAAAGTCTTGAGTCCTCATGGACTTCAATAATTAGGGGATAAGAGTGAGCCTGATAGGAGCAATTCCAGAAGAATAATGGTAGTGGATGTCAGTGAGATGGAAGGCTAGGAGCTTCCTACGGACTCAACCCACCACAGAAGCATTGCTTTTGACAGCTCCTCACAGATGAGAGTAATTCTGCAGGAGAGAAGGAGTCCAGCGAGGTTCCAGTGCATGACTGGAGCAAAAGATCCAAGTATAGAAGCTTGACTGAGAACATTTTCACACCACTTGGGTCTCCTCTTTCCCAAAGGCACAGTGCAGTACTTTCTGCCCTCTAGTTCCTCTAGTAGGGGAAGTGAGAGGATTGGGTGTGAGCACTTGGATCCATGCCGTATCTGACCCGCCCGAGAGGCTCCCTTTCTCTCCCCATCATAACACTGAGGTGAAGGTCATGGATAAGCATTTGGAGAGGATGGGAAGAGGGAGAAGAGGGTGGGCACCTTGCTAACTAATCTGTGACTCAGGAAGCCTGCTGCTGAGTCACTTGAGAGGCCTGGCCTGGGAGCCCCACCTGATGAGCCTGTAAGTACCTCAAATACTCTGCGTCTGCATCCTCCTCATCTGTTCTAGGTGAGTTCAGCACACACCCGGGAAGGTGAATACAAACACATTGTGCGAACAATTGACTCCACCACGCATGCGTAAAGGGTGCTGAAGTGGGGCTCTCGGTACCTGGCCTGGTTTTGTGAGATTAACTAAAGGCATGTGGTCTTTAAAACCCGCTCTGCTTGCCACCTCCCAAAGAAGGAAGAAGGTACACAGTGAGTACATCTGTAAAGAAACAACCCAAGAGTCGTTGGATGGGCCAGTGGATAAAATGTGGTATCTAGATCTATTATGGACTATAGTGCAGAATTTAAAAAGTTTAACTTACAAAAGCAGAGCAGAAGGGTATATCCCAGGGGTTATGAAGCAGGAGAAATGGAGAGATGTTGGTCCAATGGTTCAAACTTGCAGTTTTGAGACAAACAATTTTCAGAGGCCTAATTCCCAGACATTATTATGTCTACATACTTGAGATTTGATAAGGGAATAGATCTTATGTATTCTCACCATGTGCGCTTGGGTTTGAGATGAGGGATATGCCATCTTGACTGTGGTTACAATTATTTCACAAGCTATGTATGTATCAAACCATCATGTTGCATATCTTAAATATATAGATTTTTTAGTTGTCAATAAATCTGGAGGAAAAACAATGACGGGGCAAAGGTTAACATGGATCAATGTTATGGTTTATATTTAAAATGTTGCCCAAAGCCTTATGTGGGCTTTTGGGAGTGATGGGTGTGTGATACTAGATCACGGGTGTGCAATAATTGTCCAGTCAGCCTGCTGACTGGACTAGCACAGTTGTAGGTGTAGATGGATGGATTTACTGAAAACAGAAGCCCCACCTTGGGAATGGGGTGAGACCAACCAATAAACTTGTAGTCTGGGTGGGATGAAAAGGGAAAGGGAGGCCCACTGGTGCTGCTTCTGCCTGCCACACTATGAACTGTTTCTCTGCATGGTCAGCTGGTCCCACGGCAGAGTAACAAAGCAGAAAGGTAGGGAACGACCTTTCCTTTCATACCTGAAGAGTCAGTTCACATGGCTTCTTCTCCACTAGCTTTCACTTCACACGGTTTCTTCCTTACTTGGCTCCCCTTGGTGGTTTACTGAGGAGCCAACTTTGGAAACCCAGTGAGCTCTATCATTACTGGCTGTGACCCCTGGGCACTGCCTCCCAGTAAACAAGGTTCCTATGGAACTGCTGGCGAGGCTTCCAGATCTCTCACAAAGAGAGATGAGTCACTGTGCATTTCTAGGCACCTGAGAGACAGACAGGAAAATTCCACGGAAAGGCGAGGCTTTGTTTTTTCTGATTATTGATTTCATTTCCAGGGCCTTCATAGAGCTTTGTAGTTTTTGATTTGATTAAAAAAACTATAGCTGACTCATATTCTTTTGGACAATAATGGAAAAATAAGCATGAATAGTGAAGTTATATCTTTTAAAAACATCCTTCCTATCTATATGTATCTATGTATCCATGTTTTTATCTATGTGTCTATGTACATATCTGTGTATCTGTCTATCATCTCACATTAAGGTATTGGAGAGCAAGAAATTTTTCCTCATGAACAGTAGCTAATTTTGTATTTTTTTTTTTTTTTTGGTCCTGGGGATTGAACTCACGACCTCACGTTTGCCAAGCAGGCACTTAGCCGCTGAGCTAAACCGCCTATCCCTAATTTTGTACTTTTTAGAAAAATGTTTTTGATCTACATGTTTTAACTGTCAACACTAGAAAAGGAGAAATTTATGTAGAATCTATGTCTTCTATGTTTAAAACATTATCTCAGGAGTTTTTTTTCTTTACAGTGACAATCAAAACAAAGAAATATCTTTGGTGTCTTAAAGTATTCAACCATGAAGTATCAATATTAGGTATTTATAAAATTCTACCTATGAAGAGGAATTTAATTATGAAAACTCCCTGATGTCAGGAGTTATTTACTGTACTGTCCGTCTATATATGTATGTAGGTCATGTGTATATATGTACTTACCTATTACCCACCCACCTATTGTCTGTCGTCTAGAGCAGTGGTGGGGAGCCTATAGCATATGTGTAGTTTTTCTTTTAAGACAAAAGATGTTAATGAATGAGTTGTTTTCTCTAAACTAAAATCTCACTATCCAGGTCTAATTGCAGTGTTAACACTTTGGGATAAATAAGGGGAGCTGTTTGGGCACTCACAGTCTCTAACAATGGTGATCTAGATGTTTTTCTACAGCAAGGAAAACAGTCAACAGAAGGAAGACACAACCTGTAGAAAGGGGAAATATTTTTCGACATCTATTTTTCTGACAGAGGACTCATATCTAAAATATATAAAGAACTCAAAAGATTAGACCTCAAAAAATAACTCAATCAAAAAACAGGAAAATGAAATAAACAGATACTTCTCAAAAGAAATATAAATGGTCTATAAGTATGATAAAAAAAAAAGTTCATCTTTAGCCATTTGGGAAACAAATCACAACAACTCTGAGATTTTCTCTTGCTCCTGTCAGATGGCTATCATCAAGAACGCAGACAAGAAAACAACAGACGCTAGTAAGGTGGAGGGGAAATAGGGGTGCTTCTGTATTGTTGGTAGGAATATTCACTAGTACAGCCATTATAGAAATCAGTATAGAAAATCCCCCAAGCCTAAAGAAATGTCTATTCAGTTCATTTGCCCACATTTTGATGGCTTGTTTGTTTGAGGGAGGTTAATTTTTCTGAGTTCTTTAGGTATTCTAGATATTGATCCTCTATCTGAAGAGGAGCTGGTGAAGATTTTCTCATTGTTAGACTGTCCTTTTACTGTGTTTATTTTTCCTCTGCTTGGACACTATTTTTAAAGAATGTGCTTTCTTTTATTTTAAGCCATTAAAGTTGTTTAGTTGTAGTCGTGCCTTTTGTGTGTTGCACAGAAATGAATTCTGTTTTGTGATCTTATCTGAGGATCTTGTCCTTTTAATAGATTTCTTATGCTTACGTGCATGTACTGACAGAAAATGTGTGTTTGGGTGGAGTCCTATTATACTATGCTTCCTGTGCTTGTATTTAAGAGCTTTAGAACCTGGCCATGCCGCTTCCTGATGTCTGGCCTCACTGAGTGATTTCCCTCGCTATACACTCTCACCTCTGTGATGTCATCTGCTTTGGGGTTCTTACCAGAGCCAAGCTTGTCCCAGTGCCGTGTCCTCAAACCTCAAACCATGAACTAAACTAACCTTTTTGTTTTATAAAGTACCAAGTCACAAGTATTTTTTATAGTTACAGAAAAAAATTAACACAACTCTGTTTATAGCCTTTCTTTTTAAAAAAATTTTATATTAAAGTGAATAAAACCAAGCAAAATAAAACAGAATAAAGCCAATCAAAACAAGGCAGTGTAAGTGACATAAGATTTCAAAACAAGATAATAGGAAATCAACAGTGGTTACCATAATGCCTCTTATTGTCTTCAAAATAGCTTTCCATACCTTCAGACAAAGTAAAATCAAACAAAACAGAAACAGAATAGAACCAATAGAAACAAAACAATGAATGCAATACAAGACTTTGAAACAAGGTAATAGTAAATCCAAAATGGCTATCTTAATATATCTTGCTATGTTTGAAATAGCTGCCCATGCCAACAGATATAAAATCAAACAAGATAAAACAGAATAAAGCCCAACAAAACCAAACAATGCCAATGACACAGGACTTCAAAACAAGATAATAATAGGGAGTTAACAATGGCCACCACCTTCAGAAGGAGACCCCCCCCCCCATGCTATGTTGTGTGCTGCCATCTCCAAATAGATGATCAGACTACCAGCTTCAGGCCTGTAGTCAGTGAGATACTAAACACTACAAGCACTAAGCTGTTTTTCAGCTCATTAAGTATCATCACTGTGTCCCTCCAGCCCGGCCGGTCACATGCCGGGGAAGGGGCAGGGAACGCTGACTCTTCCTATCTCCCTGCCCTTCGCCTTTGCCAGAAGGAGCTGGTGTTTGTCTCCCGGAGTCAGCCTGCACCTGGTGCTGATTCACAGGAGGTCTTAGCTTCTTGCTGACTTCTCATTCTCCATCCCCGAATCTGTTTGTAGCCTTTCTATGTAAAAAGTTGAGTTGGATGTAAAATCCTCGGCGTAGTCTCTCTTAATCATGATCATCTTGTGGGCTCTAGTCTCTTCTCTTCTGTAGCCTCTGTTGAATGAATGGTATCACCCATAAATCTGACCCAGTCTGATTTTTCTCCCCTATGACTGACTTCTTTTTTTTTTTTTAATTTGATTTCCCAAATGATTCTTTTTATTTTAGTAATAATATACTGGGCTATGTCTCAGCGTTTCCCGTTGGAGGTCAGTTGTCCCTGTTACTGAGTATATTCTTCCTGTTCGTGGAGTCTTTCTCCTTTCTTCTCCCTCCTATTTTATTCCTTCTTTTATGTCAACTAAAAAAGATTTTTTTGTTGAAATTGTTTTAAATGCTTGTTATGTTCCACATTATATCTATACATCATTTATAGAACCTGGCCCTATTTTTTTTTCTGTGTAGTTTAAAAAATTATGTTGTTCTTTTTCTCTTCACCTTTCTGTTTCACTTGTGTTTTGTTTGATTTTCATACTAATGTACTCTTTTTCTGTGCCTTTTATGGTGTCGATTCTTTCTCATATTCCTTATAGTTCAGTTTTCGTTTCTGAAATAGTTTAAAATGGCTCTTCTATTTCTTTCTTGAGTTCTGTCAGTTCTTATTTAATATCATCCTCTTATCTACTATCAACTTCTCTTATCTTCTTGGAGTTTTGATATTTCTCTTTTATTGTTTCAACTGCTACAAATATGTTTCAGAATTTCAGCTGTAACATTGTAATGTGCTTTTCACTTACTTGGTGTCATTACTTTTTCTATTGTTTTCATTGTCTTTAAGAAGACTGTAGCTTTTTAAAAAAATTTTTTAAAAATTTTATTTAAAGAGAAAAAAAGCAAAACAGAAAAAAGGGTAGAATACAGAATTTCAAAAAAAAAACCATTAAGAAATCACTGCTTGATAAATTACATATTGTCTTCTTAGAAATAGTTGTTCATGTTACAAAATTAGGGCATACAAAGTGAACAAACAATGAGGCTGTAAACAGTTCTGTTCAACGATCCAACAAAAACTTGGTAATATGGTTATCAATCCCACACACTTAAACATACATGCTGTTATATCCTTTAGCGCATTTTCTTTTCCTCCTTTTGCTTTTTAAGTACATTATCTGTTTAGTTATATCATGTTTCAGCTTGCTCACTACCTTATTGATCTGTTTTGTTATTGTTATTTGCTTTTTAATCACCTTATATAATTCTGTTGTTTTGTTTTTGAGTTTCTCGTCATCCATGTCACATGGATCAGCTTTGATGGAGTTGGGAGTTTTTGGAGGTATTTTGCAACCTTGTTTTCTCATGTTCTATTGTTTTATTTTTATTTTTATTTTTATTTAATTTTCATTAACTTGGAGGTAGTAATATACAACAAAACAGGATGGAATAAATCCAATTGAGACAGTATAGTGAAATTGGCACAGAACATCACAGCAGGTCACCAGGACACCAATAATAGGCACCATTGTATATCTCGTTATCTTCAAAATAGTTGTTCTTCTATTAGGTACAGCAAAATCAAAAGAAATACACATTATAGAACACATCAAAACAGGCTATTGAATAGAGCAACACCATTAATCAGGACAAAGCAAAATGGTGATAAAAATATCTGCCTTCAGAGATAGTAGAAGGAAACTGCCCCCACTTGCTATACCACATGTGGTCACCTCCCAAGAGATACCCAGATCCTTGGATCCCGATTGTTAGTGGGGGGTGGGTGGGTGGGTGGGGGAGAGATATGGTATGTTTGATTCTAAGCCCGCACCCTGGTAGGCAGCAGGCTGGTTACTGCTTGGCTCAGCGCTCTAAGTTCCAACATGGCGCGGATCTCAGGAGACTAGCTTTTAAAAAAAATTATTTTTCAATCTCCCTTGTAGTATCTTAGCACGCTTGGAGGGCATGTTTCTTTCTTGTTAGTTGTACTTTACAGTGAGATAGATGTTTGTGCTGTCTAACGGGAGGTTCTTGTGAAGGTTTTGAGGCCAGGGTAGATTTCTAGGCCTCATAGCTCAAAGGTTTACACAGGGCTATGTCTCAGTGTTGGTGATTTATCTCTACACCCTTTTTCTTAGCAGCTTTGGGGTCACCAAGACTGTAATCAACAACAGATAGAGCCCTGTGCTTCCAAGGCTGCCTCATTTTTTCATAGGTCTTTATATTTCTTGCCTCTTTCTAAGACCATTGGCATAGAATTTCTTTATTCTCTTATTCCACAATTCCTGTCCTGCCCCAATTTTGGCAATAATTTTTGGCAGTCTGAAGTTTTCGAATTTCTGTCACTTTCTTGAAAAATAAAACTTGAGATTTTATTTTCCATTTTCTTGCTTCTCTTTATAATGGGAATGTCCAGTGTTAAGTCATTGCTGTGTTCTTTGCAAGATCGAAATTTTTCTGTGTTGCTTATTCATGAGAATCAAGATCAATACAATGTCATTCTTTTTAAATCTAAAATGTCATTTCCATTTCTCAGACCTGCAAATGTATTTTAAAACCACAAGAGAGGTGATGAGTACCAGCTATTTTAAAGAAATACAGAATAAGAATTCAGACAGAAATAGATAACATCTTAGACTCTGGAAATGCAAAGAACCTGTACTTTTTTTTCTATGAAAACTAAGGTAGAATCTGCTAAGTGTGGAATTAATTTTTTAAGTTGTGATGTAATTCACAATTCACAATTTTAGAGTGCATAACCCAGTGATTTTTAGTTTATTTATAAAGTTATGCCTATACCCGTTAAGTCACTCCCTGTCTCACTTGTTGGAGCTCCTGGCATCC
Source organism: Dolichotis patagonum (assembly GCA_004027295.1). NCBI lineage: Eukaryota > Metazoa > Chordata > Mammalia > Rodentia > Caviidae > Dolichotis > Dolichotis patagonum. The sequence continues at coordinate 11,642 of PVJX010003560.1, read as the reverse complement.
CTGAATCTTGCCTATCCTGGATCTTTCTCTCATTCTCTCTGAGACATGATCTTTCTCTATAGTCCAGGCTGGCCTTGAACTCATTATGTAGCCCAGGCTGGCCTCAAAATCACAGTGATCCTCCTGTCTCAACCTTCCAAGTGCTGGGATTACAGGTGTGTGCCACCAAGTTCAATCCTGGGTGTTTCACATTAATGGAACCTCGCAGCATGTGTCTTTTGGGATCTGGTTTCTTGGTATTTGCATGATATTTTTAAGAACTTCCTAGGTATAGTGTATATATGTTTGAATACTATTCCACTGTGCAGATATACCATAGTTTATTCATTCATCTGTTGAGTAACATTTGAGTTGTTTCCATTTTTTAAAGTTACTTTTAAACAATTTTTATTTTATTTTATTTTTTGGTGCTGGAGATCAAGCTCACGACCTCGCGCTTGCCAGGCAGGTGCTTAGGCCACTGAGCTAAGTCCCTGGCCCTGTTTCCATTTTTTAGCTACTATGAAGTATGTTGTTATAAATGTCTCATGTGTTTCTTGGCCATTTGTATGTCTTCTGTGAGGAAGTGTTTATTCAGGTTATTTTAGATACTTGTCTTTTAGCAGACATATGATTTGAAATATTTTCTTCTATAAACTTTCATTTTTTATACTATTTTGTGCAGGATAAACTTTTTTAGTTTTGATGAAGTCCAATTTATCTATTTTCTTTTGTTTATGATTTGGTATCATATTTGTAATTACAAGGTCACAAAGATTTATGCCTATATCCTCTTTTAAGAATTTTTTTTTCTCTTTTAAGAATTTTATACTTTTAGCACTCACATTTAGATTTTTGATCCAATTAAATTAATTTTTGTATATGATGTGACATAGGAGTCCAATTTCATTGTTTTTGATGTGGAAATTCAGGTGTTTAATAAATATTTATTGAAGACATGGGGCTATCTTGGCACTCTTGTTGAAAAGCACTTGTTGATAGGCACATGGCATTTTATTTTAAGTCGAATAGCTCAGTGATCTATACATGTCTGTCCTTGTGGCAGTACTATGCTTTCATGGTTGCTGTTTCTTGGTAGCAAGTATCGTCATGCATAGCGTAATGGCTTTGGTCAGTGGTAGAGTGCATAGGACTCTACCACCTAATGATGTCCTAGCCATCTTAGCTTGTGCAGGTACACTATCATGTTTTGCACAATGATGAGAGTACCTAAAAACATGTTTCTTAGAATGTATCCCTGTTGTCAAGCAACATATTAGGAAATGTGAGTCTTCTGAATTTGATTTTCTATTTCAATATTTTTGGCTTTTCTGGATTTCTTCCATTGTCATATGAATTTTAAAATTAACTTTTCATTTTCTGCAAAATAAGGTATTTGGGAGTGTATAAGGTATGTGGCCGGTCTTTCCATTGCTGGGACTAAAAACCTGACACCTGCAACTTAAAGGAAGAGAGATTTATTTTTGCTCTTGGTTTCTGAGGTTTCAGCTCGTAGTCATTAGTTTCAAGTCAGGAACATAGTAGAAGGGAGGTGGCTACTTCTTGGGGGCTGGGAAGAACAGCACAGGACAGAGTATAGCAAGAGATGCACCCTCCGAAGCCCGGTGACCACCTCCTCCACCTGGCCTGCTCCTAAGAGAGCATTCAGCAGCGAGCATCATTGGGTTAACCCCCTGGTGAGCAGAGCACGAATCCAAGCACCTCTGGAGAAGGCTGTTAATGCACTCAGTCTTACTGAGGTTAAACTGGCACACAATGTGTGCATAGATGTGTTTGGGAAGTGTGGCCGCTTACCAGCAACTTGTCTTGCTATTCACGAACATGGACGTTTTCCATTTATTTAGCACAGATTAAGAGAAGAACCACATGCTTGCAAATCAGAGCACAGCCAGGTTTTATAGATCGGCTACGGTGGGCTAAAGTTTAGTAATTTTCACAGGCCTGGTGCACACAGTTCTGAAAATAGGCGATTACATTCATCTTGTCCTGGGAATTGCTGAGTTCCCTCTTGGGAAAGGCTGTGTCCAGGCCTTCAGGTACCTGGGCTATTGCAGCTCCTGAAGAAATACAAGACTGAGGGCAGAAAAGAGAGAGAAAAAGAAACGTACCTCGGCTCCAATGGGTGACAGGTCACATTAACCCTGTGTGATAGCGTTGGACAAAAACATTTATACAATGATCAACAAGTTTGTGTTCAGAGCTGAGTAGAATCTGACTAAAGAGTTAAGACAGCAAAAGGGACACAAACAATGGAAGACCCAGATGTCAGCCTTTTTGTCCCATTTTGGTCACCTATCAGGTATCTGTAGGCACAGACGAAGAGTCATGGCTTTCAGCAAAAGCAAGATTTGAGTTTCTACAGTGTCCTAGACAGCTTTTATCATAGCAAAGAGGTGCTATCTTCAGGTGATATCAGAGGTATTACAAAGCTAGTGAGAGGCTAGTAATGTAGTAGGCACAAAGCGAGTGAGCTGTAAATCTACTAAGAGGAGGTGAAACAAGAGGGTTTATCCAGCCCCGCCCCCAGGTGACCATTCCCGCATTTCCTGGAAACATCCTGCTTCTGTCCCTTATCAGTATGTTATGACGGTGCTCTGGAAAGCCCAAGGGCAGAGGGGCAACTGCCCTGCCTCCGGATTTCCCATACCCGGGGGCTGCTTTGATGTTTAGGCTTCTGTAACACCATGATGGCCCCAGACTGTCTCAGGACAGCGTTAACTTTTAAGTAGTCTATCATAAAGTCTAATAAAATAATAAGTGCTGCTACTTTTAAAGGAAATTCAATATTAAGAGTAGCATCATTAAAATGTGATAACCTGGAACTACTTAACTAGAATTTATTGTCTATTTCTTTATATTTTTAAATTAATTTTATTTTCTATTAGTTGAAGTCATTTCATATGAATATTTTCAAGAGAAATCAGAATATCAAATAATAAAATTTTACGTACCTATCTCTCAATTTTGCAATTATTTCCCCTAAGTGTGCTGTTTTATTCCTCTACTTTTTTGATGAAATATTTTAATGCTGATCCTCAACATTGTATTATTTAACCAAAAATATTCAATATTTTTAATATATCTAACCTAAAAATGTATGCATCTTTAATAAAGATAAGAACTCATCACGATATCACTAATATCTGCACTATATTTTTTCTGATTCTTCCCTCTGCTCTGCTATACCCAATTTGGCCACCAGGGGTGCTCATTGTTACTTGATTCTCCTTTATTCTAGATGTGCGTTGTCGTTTAAGGTCTAATACTGTATCCCCTGACCTCACGTGGCTTGATCACTCACCCAAATTTTTGAAAGTTAAAAGAATGTGCACTGAGTTCTGAAAACTTTGTATAAAAAAGAATGCAAGATCTCGTTAACATTTTTACAGCAACTGTATGTTGGAATGCCAAGAGTTTGAGTACTTTATATTGGATTAAATAAAGTATACCGTTAAAATGGACTTCAGTTGTTTCATTTACCTTTGAAAATGTAAGTTTTAGAAAATGGGCCTACATTTCTATTAGGTGTCGGCATCTGAGTTTTTTTAGTGCCAGGAACTGATGCTTTCATGTGGATGCATCATTCACATCGGAGATAATGTGGCTTTGAAATTCAAAAGGTAACTCATTTGATTTTATATTTGTAGTATTTCTTATGATGAAAATGTTATTTCTTAGTGACATGTCTTGTTTGCTGTGTTTTCAAAGTAGCAATAGCAATATCTGTATTAAAAAGTGCAGCTGAATGCAGTTTGAGATTTCATTTTCTTTATTGTGGTAGAATTAACATATAATATTTTATATATGTACAGTATACAGCTTGATATTTTATCTGTGTATACATTGTGAAATTAACTGATGATCAAGCTAATTAACATACCCACATACTCAGTTATCTTTAACTAAAACATGTCAGACTTACTCTGTCAGCAGTCTTCAAGCATACAATGCATGATTATTAATTATGGTCACCATTCTGCACAGTAGATCTCTAGAATATATTCGTCCTGTAAAAATGAGACTTCACACTGTTTGACTAGTTCCTCATCTCCCCACTCATTTCTAGCTCCTGCACCCTCCATTCATTCTACTCTCTGCCTCTAGGAGTCCAGCTTTTTAAGGTTCCACATGCAAGCGAGGTCGTGTAGTATTTATCTCTTTCCACATGGCACATTTCATTCACCATAATGTCTTCCAGGTTCATCCATGTTATCAAACACAGCAGAATTTTCTTTCTTTTTAAGACTTCATACTATTCTACTGTAAGTGTGTGCGTGGAGTGTTTTTCACTGGTTCATCAGTTGATGGCACGTAAATCGATTCCATGTCAGTGATGTTGCAGTGAGCATTGGCGTAGTGTTATGTTTATCAGCGTAGTGCTTTCATTTCCTTTGGACATATATCCCTAAGTGGGTGCATTAATTAGGACTCACTAGGGAACATAATTAATATAATACATATGTACAATTAAACAAGGGATTTATTGGGCTTGCAGGATCAGAAGAGGAGGAGTCCCAGAGTCCATCTATGTTAGACACCACAGTATCAGGATAAAGGGCAAAATCATATAATCATTTCAATAGATGCAGAAAGGGCAGTTGACAAAATTCAACATCCCTCCATGATAAAAACTCTCAGGGAATTAAGTATAGAGGCAGGAAGTAAAGAAGGAAGACTCACTCCTCCTTCTTTTTTCCCCTTTTTCCTGTTTTCTAGTGTGTGCAGATAATTCACTGCTGGAGTATAGAAATGCTACTTAAAAAAATAGTGTCGGAGATTGAATTGAACCCAAGCCCTTGCAGATGCTAGGCAAGCAGTCTACCACCAAGCCACACTCCCAGCTGAGTATGGCATGCGTGTGTGTAATCCAGCTACTTGGGATGAAGAAGAAGGAAGATCAGAAGTTCAAGACCAACCTAAACTATTTATAAAGCCCTTCTGTCAAAATAAAAGTTTAAAAAGTGCTGGGAAGGTGGCTTGGTGTGGAACACTTGCCCAGCATGTAAAAGGATCTAGGTTCAATGTTTAATACTATGAAAAGGTTTTTTTTTTTTTTTTTAAAAACTATTGATATTTTGATATGTTGATTTTATGGCCTTTGAGTGAGTTCATTCATTAGTTTTAACAGTTTTTTGGTGGTCTTTAGAATTTCTCTGTATAAGACCATGCCACTATAAACAAAAGACAATTTTAGTTCTTTTCTTTTGAGTTTGGATGTATTTCATTTCTTTCTCTTGCCTAACTGCTTTACCTAGGACTTTGTAACTATGTTGAGTAGAAGTGGTAAAAGTGGGCATTCTCAACATTTTCCTAATCTCACAGGAATAGCTTTCACCTTGTAACCATTGTGCATGATGTTATCGGTGGATATCACCACCTATAACCCACATTGTGTTGAGGTATAATGCCTCTATACTTAATTCCCTGAGAGTTTTTATCATGGAGGGATGTTGAATTTTGTCAACTGCCCTTTCTGCATCTATTGAAATGATTATATGATTTTGCCCTTTATCCTGTTACTGTGGTGTCTAACATTTATTTGCTTGCATATGTTGAACCAACCTTGCTCACCAGGCAGGCGGAAGTTCTATTTGATCCTGGTGCATTTGGTTTGTTAGTATTTTGTGGAGAATTTTTACATCTGTGGTTATCAAAGATGTTGGCTTGCACTTTTCTTGTCTGTTTGATGACAGATGCTGATTTCATAGAATGAGTTTGGGAGTGTTCTCCCCTCTTCAGTGTTTTGAAAGTTTGAGAAAGATTGGTGTTAGTTTTTCTTTAATTGTTTGGTTGCTAATGACTTCTTCAGGTCCTGGGATTTTCTTTGTTAGGAAGCTTTTAATTATTGATTCAAGCTTCTTATTTGTTATGGTCTATGCAATTTTTCTGTTTCTTTGTAATTCAGTCTTTTGTGTTTCTAGGAATTCATCAGTTCTTCTTCTCTCATATATTTAAGACCCTAAAATCCTGCCTATGCTACTAATTCTTCTCCAATATCTTCAAATAGTTATTTTAAAATACTGTACTCTGTTTAGGTTTTATAACTCGACACCAGAGTCTCCGCCATGCTGTTATTTGAAGCCCTTAGCATTTTGACATGAAAGAAACACAGAAATAGAAGATGCTGAATTGGATATGGTGGTGCATGTCTGTAATCCCAGCACTCTGAGAGAGTGTCTCTGGGAGACTGAGGTAGGAGGTTTGTAAATTCCAGTTGTGCCAACCTTGTCTGGGCAACTGAGCAATTTGTTGTGTCCCTGTGCTAGGGGATGGGATATAGTTCAGTGCAAAAGCCCTGGGCTCAATCCCAAGCACCCCCTTCTAGCCCCCTCAAAAAGTCAAAACTAAATACCCCAGCTGAGTGTTATAGCTTGGCATAACTGATGCCATCTTGAGCCCTGCATATAACTAGTGCCCTGTATTTGACTCTGGAGAATGGAAAATTACTCAGAGTACAATCCCATGAGAAAAGCAGAATGAGTTGCACCCACAGGAGAAAAATTAACCTGCTCAACAAAAGAAGCAGGATACAGGTGTCAACCAAAAATTAATGTAAGATTCTAGCTAAATTGTTTCCAACAGGATGTCTTTTTGTGGTTCTCTATTTTAAAAGCTCTGTAACTTTCCAGTTCGGGACCACTTGTTTGGACTCTGAAACAGGGGGTCTGTATATGAATGGTCCTGAGCTCAGCTACTTAAATTTCAAATTTATCAGTTTGGCTGCTGGGATTCCTGTATTGTTCACGAACCGACCTCACTGATAAATCAAGAATTGATTTATACAATCAATTCTTTTTACCCCTTTCCTATAACTATAAATGTTTGAGACAACTATGTTTGAGACTACTAAGCAGATTGAGGAACAACTGCTCTGGGATTAATCACAAAAGATCTGCATGACTGACATTTTATTTTTCAACCATTCTACAATGACTAGGATTTCCAAAGTGGAGTCTGAATATGACTATGTATACAAGATATCCCAGACACTCTAGGTGTGTGTAACATACCCTAGCAACATGAACGCTTGATGTTATTTGCTTTATCTAGGATCTAAAATGTCTAGCATCGTTGCTTCAAATATTACTGAGAGTGTCCTCTTTGCTCATTCTCAGGCAATGATTAAAGAACAATTAATCAGAACGATTCTACCAAGAAGCTACTTATTTCTACCCCTACTTGACACCTCACAATCATTTAAAATTTGACTTCAAGCTTGAGATCCTTGCTATTTTCTGTGTTGGAAAAGTTTCCATTGGTCCCATTTTGCACCTATTTGCTCTGCATATATTGCCACATATGGATTACTTTTCCTTTGATTTGTCTCTCAATATTTATATTCTCAACTTGATTTCAAGCTAGTTGATACCTTTTCTTACCAAATTACAGTGCTGTCTCTCCTGTTCTGTGCCCATATATACGTAGAAACATAAATTTCATCAAGAAAATGATTTTGTCATGTATGTGCTTGTCTCTAACCTCAGATGTTAGCAGAATCTCTTGGTTCCCAGCTGTTCCACAAATATGTTCCACTAGTTTACATTTTAGCTGTAAATAACATCACTTTCATGGTTGCTACATGCATAGCTTTTCAAGGTTATTTTCTCCAAATATTATGGGAGTTGGAGCTTAAAATTACTTCCTTCAATACACAATTTGAAGAACAAAACCTTCAAAGACACCTAAATATTATTGATACAGTATTAATGGCCTATGCCATGCCATAGAACCAACATTTTCTCCTGATACCTTCATGCAACAGTGCAATAGTATATATTCCCGGGGCAAAAACTAGTAATAGTAATCCTTTTGGTGTGGCAGGTAATTGTAGTTTTTTATAGCTGGGCTCATTTCTCGAGTCGTGTTGTGTCACCTCTGCGGTGGTTTCGCTACAGACAGCAGCCCTCATTTGTGAATCATTAGTCTTTTGCCTTTGGCTTTCTTGTGAGCAGAAACTCTCGTGAGTGGAAAAATATGGAGATTTTATAAGTCTCAATTTGTTCTGGAAATTAAAGACCATAAATGAATGTTTTCTTCTTGTACTTCCTGACAGCATTTCTAATTGAAAGACAAAAATAGAAGTTAGGAATATCTAGAAGTTGGTTCTAGAAATCAGAAATGATCACCAGCTCTTTGAATTACATTTATGCTAATGTTGAGACTTATTTCTTATTCTCTCCACCATGAGGATTCTTCTTTTGTCAGAGATTAATGTTCCTTCCTTTTTTATATGAAAGATTAAAGAGGACATACAAGTATGAAACATTTTCTTTTCATTAATCAAAGTTTTAATTCATCTTCTTGATAGACATCAAAAGACAAATTGCTGTGTCAGAAATAGAATTAAATAATACAATTGCAGCTAAGTGGACAGTTTTATTTTAAATATGAAATAGTATTTAACATGCTTCCTTATTTTCATGCTAACTGAGGAGTTATGTGATGGGTTGAGATTCTTGCTTAACAGGAATCATTGCTTCTTTTTATATAAAGCTACCTTTTGCTTCTCTGGGTAGATGACAAGGGTGTTCTGCCGAACGTTGTCACTACGGAGAGAAGGAAGGTGCTGGGTAGGTGCGTAGGTGAAGGACAGTGGAATTAAGTTACTGTGGTGATATATGAGAAGGATAGTGCTGTGTAAGACATGGGAGAGGAGCTGTCTATGATTACTATGTTGCCATTGAGGAAAACAGGTTAGAGGGGTCTTGGGCTTGCACAAGCTCACAGCACCAGGAGGCTGAGCAGGAATGCAGTGAAGAAAGTCTGATTGCCCAAGAATGCCCCTGGTACCACTCAGTACTCAGGCTCTTACTCTACAGTGGGATGATACAGCTATAGGGAGAAAGGAAATGGTTTGTGGGAGGAATTCCTACTTAGGGTGTCTTATAACCTAGGGGAAACCAGGGCATCTTTTCTTGGTTTTTAACAATCTTATGTCAAGTTACTGTAAGATTACATGAGCCCCTTTCTGGCACCTCATTCTCTTCCCAGCTGTCTACCAACTGACCTCCAGCTACCTACACTATACCAGGTGAGCCAGGTTCCATCTGCTAAACCAGGATCAGGGGCTTTCCCAGAGGAAGAGGAAGAGCTAAATGTAACACTGATTCGTTGCTGAATTTTGTTAATAGGTATCAGATGATTTGGGCATTGCACATAAAGGGAAAATGATTAGCAGTTGGAAGTTTTAATATTTTGAAATCTGTGCAAACTTAAAACATGTTTTGGTTGAAAATGTTTAAATACCACCAAAGAAGTCTCTTTTTCTATCCTTTCTTTGTTTCTCCATGGTATCTGACTGTATCAGACTGGTTGGACACCAGGCTCCTTTTCAAGTATATGCAAATGAAAGCATTAGGATTTTATTTTGTTTTTCAAAATATGTTTTTCAAAATATTTTGTTTTTCAAAATAATATTCTATCTTGGATTATACTCCATATTTATTCTTGATTGCCTAGTGTTCCATAGGAAGGATATTCTACTATGTCTTGACCTTCCTATGTGGAAAGGCATAAATGGTCTCTAATTTTTTACTATTATGTATCATACTGGAATGAATATTCTTATACTCACAACCACATGAAATGAACATGCACAAACACTTCCTTTATACTCACGTTTTGGTCAATTAGTTTAGGTATTTAAAATTTGTTGAGATACACTCAAATTTTTGAGGGTTTGATGTAGAGTGAAATATAAAGTAGTGAGATAGATTGCCATTCCAATAAATGCCAGAGACTTGCATGGGAGCAAAGTAAAACTTTCCAGGGATGGCCAGGCAGTGATGAGAGTCTGAAAGAAAGTGTACATGTGTGTTGGAGTATTAATTGTCCATTGTCAGATGGGGAAACAATGACATTAACAAATATTCAAAAGGCAACACCAAAAGGAACCATGCCTTCTCGTGAAGCAAGCCCCACCAAGCTGGTTGGTAAGAGCCTCAACCAGGAGAGAAATGAAGCCTTCCCATGAAACAGGCTCTGCCTTGCTGATGGGTAAGAGCCTCAGCCCGAAGAGAAACCATGCTTTCCTATGAGCCAGCTGGTGCTTGGGCTGAAAACCAGAAGAGCATCTAACCTCCCCCCCCACTCCTTCACTGACTTGGAGGATTCAAGGTGAGATGATGCTTGTACTGTTTGGTTGACTCTGTAGGCCTGGGGCTGGTGGTCTGGGTACCTACTTGGAGGATGGCAGTGTGCATTATATTAACTGTGGGGGATTTCCTCCTGTCTCCTTTTTGAAATCCAATGTTTTGTTCTATTTTACTGTATTGTTTTGTCACTGCATCTAACATGAGCAACTATTTTGAAGATAACGATGTGCAGTATTGTTATCACTGTATTGTTTTGTTCCGATTTATTGTTTTGTTTTATTCAATGTTGTGTTTTGATTGGCTTTATTCTGTTTTGTTTTGTTTATTTTGATATATCTAATAGCATGGGCAACTACTGTGAAGATAGCAAGGTGTATTATGGTAGCTATTGTTGATTTTCTATTATCCTGTTTTGAAATTCTATACCACTTTCACTGCTTTGATCTGATTGGCTTTATTCTGGTTTTTAAAAATTGGGTTCTATTTTCTTTAGAATAAAATTAATTTTTAAAAAATTCAATACCAATTAATATAAATCAGATAACAAAAAATTTTATATTGTTGCTATATGCAATGTCTAGGTCTCCAAGGGAAGACAAGACCAACAGTTTGTATAGTTTCAAGGAGACAGACATTTAACAGTACAAAGTTTTGGCAACTACACCAATGTAACAGCTGTAAGAAGAATAAAGTCGAGGATCAAGAATGTAATTTCTTCACTAGACTGTGGCAAAAATTTGAAAATTATAAATCTTATCATTCAAAGAGAAACCAAGAATCTAGCCATGAGTTAGGAACTCAGTTAAAGAGCAATAAGGACACAACCTGGAAATTCAATTACAGGGAACCTATGTTTTAAGACAGGATATCAATTACTGAAAACGCAAATTGCCACAGAATAGAAACAGGCATGAAACTTAAGGCCAGATGCTTATATTCTGTGTAGGACCAAGATTGTTCTCAGAATCTGGGAGGAACTAGTGGTTCCTTTGTAAGGACTGGGGCAATATCAGGGGTTGGTTGTGAGGTGCTTTCTACGCTCTTATATTCATTGATGGTGATTTTGCTTTTGTTGAAAAGAAATTTTTGTCCACTGGTGACAAAAGAAAAATGAAAATAGAGTTTCGTAAATGGGAATGGGACTAAGAGTTGGAGAGATCACCAAGGGACTGTAGGGAATGAAAAAAAATGAAGATGTGTTATCTATACATAGCAGCACCCCATGATAAATTTAATTATTATATACTGCTGTATTATTTTCTTGTTGGAACATAATACTCAACAGCCACAAGTTAAAGGAGGAAAAGTTTATTTTGACTCATAGTTTGTAGTGGTTTCAGTACATAGTTGGTTTTTCTCCAAAGCAGGGTAGCATGGAAGATGGACATGGCAGAGAAGAAACAGTCTGTGGCAGGGTAGGCAGAAGCAGTAGTAGCAGCAGTATCATCACCATCACCATCACCATCATCACCACCATCATCATCACCATCATCATCACCACCATCATCATCACCATCATCATCATCACCATCATCATCATCATCATCA